>JAKOGI010001732.1:0-55000 GCA_029747015.1 Carnegiea gigantea | reverse complement strand
CCCAGCGGCCCCCCCCCCCCCCCCAAAAAAAAAAATTTACTTGCCAATTTTCAAACAATGGCTGAAAAATCCCACCTCAGTTTCTTCATCTCCTTAATTGCGACACTCCTTTTAGGACCCGGGCTTTCCCCGGTACGCGCTAAGGTTCCAGCGCTCATAGTATTCGGGGACTCGTCCGTGGACACTGGGAACAATAATGGGATCCAAACAGTCCTTAAAAGCAACTTTGAGCCTTATGGCCAGGACTTCGAGGGAGGCCGGCCCACTGGTCGGTTCTCGAACGGGCGGGTGACGCCGGATTTCCTATCTGAATACTGTGGCCTTAAGAAGACACTACCAGCTTACCTGGATCCTAGTTATAAGATTGCTGATTTTGCCACTGGCGTTGTCTTTGCTTCTGCTGGCACTGGCTATGACAATACCACTGCTTCTGTGCTTGTAAGTCTCGTTTTTACTAGGCCCCCCCCCCCCCCCAAAAAAAAAACATTGATACTCATTGCTGTAGATGTATAATTTGTCTGCATTTAATGGATAACTAAAATAAGTATACTTCTGTTAGAAAAAATACATCGTATATACGCTATATCGGAAGACAGTTAGGACGAAAAGAGTTAATTGGAGACAGAAAGATCAAAGGCGTTGATTGTTAGAGATATATAGTCTATCAGCATAACATAACTAAGCTGATAATTTCGCCTAGTTGTAAGATGACAGTATGATTGCTGTTAACTAATGGTTTCTTGCGACCTTGAATTGGCATATTGTCTGGCCATCTTCTTGTTAAATTGGTCGAGTACGATGCCTTTTTCATTTATCAGTATGGTTGATTGATAAGATGTTGGCCTTAAGGGCTCTGACAATACCATAATTGATTGTTACAGCCTTTTTTATGAAGTCTTACCTTTTCCCGCTTCCAAAATGTTTTTCCTTGAATCGCTACTTTTGAACTATATGTGTGAACTAGCTCGATAATGATTATATTTGACAATTAATTATTTGTTGTTAACCTTTAATTCAGTATATTAATTATTAGCTGTGTTCTATTAGTTATGTGTGTTAATAGATTGCATTAATTATTTCAATAAAAAGTCCTTGGTGAAATTAAGTATTCGTGATAAATTGCAAGACAAAAGCTATCTTTAAGAAAAAGTTCTTCCAAAAAACTCATAGATTTAAAGCGTTCTGGCATACAATTTTTTGGAGAGTTTTTTTTTAAAACCAAAAGAGCTCTTTGGATTAAAATTAACTGTTTCACATAGTCAAAAAACTAATTTGAATATTTGATAAAATAACTTTTTGGCAAGCTTTTTGGGTCCAAAAAGTTAATTTGAAAAGGTTAATTCTATGTGCTTCTTGAAAGAGTTTTATAAGAATTAGTTTTTTTGCTCACAACTTTATCGGAAACATCTAATTTACTAAGTAATTTTTTTGTGGACACTCAATTCTAGCTACTAACAGCTGATAGCTGATAACAAACAACTAATAAATTTTTGCCAAATAGGACCTTAGTTTTTGTTTTAAAAAAATTAAATGGTTGGACCCAATCGACTACTCTAAAAGGCTATTTTATTAACTCCGAATTAGTTTTTTGATTAAAACTAATTTAGATCCAAAAATCTCTTTAAAAATCTTTTTGCCAGACATTCCAATTTAGCAGAGGCGGATCTATGTTTGAAAAAAAATTCTAATGAGCTATATTTTGAAAGTGGTTAGGCTACTATATATAACACTTTTAAAATTTGTAGTTTAATATATAAACACCCTTGTTCTGTATGTTTAGATCCGCCACTGCAATTTAGATAATGGTACCAACAATCTAGGTTCAAATACAGCTTATATCGGCTTAAGACCTCATTTGCATTGAAAAAATATAAACGCAGTGAATACAATGGTTTGTTTGACCATATTATTGAATCTCTTCACGAACTATTTAAAATTGAACTCAAGGCAACCACAAGATGATGAATTGAAGCTAAATTGATCCAAACTCTGTCAGCCCAGTCTTAATTCTTATTCAACGGAAACAAAAATTCTATATCAGTTGCATAAATTTAATATACTTATTAGACAAGATGATAATTGAAAATAACTTCAAAAACTAGATTTCAGACATGAAAAGTCTTTATATATCTCTCTAGATGTACAAGCAAATGTTATTTAGCCTTCTTCACCTTTAATATTATATTTTCATATAACCTTCTTGTTAAATTAAAAATAAATTGGTAAGAGAGGTTAAATAATAATTGTTTCCCTACACTAGCAATAATAGTAACGGTAAAGAAAATTAAATAATTATTTCAAAAGTTGAGGGATGAAAATACCATTTATACGTCAAAGGATATACGGAAATACTTCATTTAGGTAGCGTTTGATTGGAAGGAAAATGATTTTTCTGAAAAATTGATTTTCTGTCACATTTTCCGTCGTTTGGTACAAGATAAATAGCTTTTCATGAAAAAAATGAAAACGTCAACTAAATTATTTAAGTTACGAAAAATGTCGACTGAATGGTCGTAGCACAGATAAATGTTCACTGAATGCGAGAATGTTGAGCTTAAAATTCATATTTGAGTTTTTTTTTAAATTTTTTATTTGATAATCAAGTTTTATCTAAACCATTGAAATTGATTTAGTGACGAAATACTCAACTGAATTGTTTAAGTGACAAAAAATGTCGACTGAACTATCGTGGCAAATAAAAATGTTGACCAAATGAAGGGATGTCGTACTTAAAATCTAGATTTGAGCCTATTTAGTCTTCTTTATCCGATGATCAAGTTTCGATCCAAACTCATGAAATTGTTCTAATGGTAAAAAAATATTGACAGCATTGTTTAAGTTGAGAAAAGTATCGATTGGATTATCGTAGTGGAAAAAAATGTTAAGCAGAGGAAAAAATGTGGAGCTCAAAATTTGAATTTGAGCCTATTTTAATCTTTTCTATCTGATGATCAAATTCCAATCTAAACTGTTGAAATTATTCCAGTGACAAGTCAACTGAATTGTTTTAATGGTAAAAAATATCGATTAAATTATCGTGGTGAAGATAAATGTTGACCAAATGAAAGTAACTTGAGCTCAAAATCTAGATTTGAGTTTATTTTAATATTTTCAATCGGATTGTCAAGTTTCGATCTAAACCATTAAAATTGAATTTTGCGCCTAAATTTGACTTACCATATCGTAAAAGAGTTAAAGGAGAAAATCAACTTCCTATCTTCTTAAAAATAGAGTCATTTTCCTCCATTAGAGAAAAAATCATTTTTCTAGAAAAATAACTTTTCATCATTGTGCTAAATAATGAAATATGGAAAAATCATTTTCTTGGGAAAATTATTTTCTCCCCAACCAAACAATACCTTAGATATTAGTCTGTTTAACAATCAAGCTCAAATTCCTTATAAAAAGCGGGGAGTGGGGGACAATCAAACTCAAATTGGAATTCATAGTCCCAACGATTGGTTTGAGGGTTGTGTTTTATATTTGTCTGCAGTGGATTTTAACAGCAGACGGATGTTAATTGACGGGCAGAAATGTTACACCTTTTATTTTGTTTTAATTTTTGGTATATACTAGTTTGTGCTCATGTATTTGAACAGGACATCTAAATAATAGATATTTAATATAAATATGTATTAATGTTATAAGCAAAATGGATAATGTTGAACAAAATTAAAATAAAAATAAAAATTTTCTACAAACAATACTCTACATAGACCATTCGATATATGTAAAGAGAACAAAGAATTTTTTGATTGGATAGGAAAACTAAGAAGTTGAATTTATAAAATATATAATCTTAGCCTAACCAAGATAAGTTTTTTAATTAATCACCTAATTAAACTTCTCAATTTTGTAGTATTGACTTATGTATTTTTTTAAGGGGGAGTTGGTAAATTTATGTACACACTGAAGGAAAAATTGAATCTTAATTATATAGACATAAAATACGTATGTACCTTAATGCTAAGCCATTTTTAAAGGTTGATGCATTTTATTTATATATCCCCCTGATTTGTTGGGCCTTGTAAAATAAAAGCATTAATTATTATAGTACCCAAATATGTTCAAATTTTCAATTCGATGTTTGCATCGTAGAGAATGAATATATATACACACACACATACATACATATACATACATACATATACATTTATTTGATTGCAAAAGTTGGATATCAAATATAATACATATAGTGTAAGCAAGATAAGTTTTTTAATTAACCACCTAAGTAAACTTCTCAGTTTTGTAGTGTTGACTTATGTATTTTTTTAGGAGGAAAGTTAGTAAATTTACGTACACACTAAAGGAAAAATTGAATCTTAATTATATAGATGTAAAATACGTATGTGCCTTACTGTTAAACCATTTTCAAAGGTTGATACATTTTATTTATATATTGCCCCCTTGATTTGTTGGGCCTTGCAAAATAAAAGCTAAGCATTAATTATTATAGTGCCCAAATATGTTCAAATTTTTGATTCAATGTTTGCATTGTAGAGAATGAATATATATATATATATATATATATATATATATATATATATATATATATATATATATATATAGACACACACACACACATACATACATACATACATACGTACATACATATGCATGCATACATGTATATTTATTTCATTGCAAAAGTTAGATATCAAATATAATACATATAGTGGGGATGAACAAAATTAAGTAATAAAACTTAAAATACTACTAGAAAAAAATTATAGCTAATAGATAGAAGAAAAATATATACAAAATGTAAATAATTTACCACAATTGTATTAATTAAACTAAAGAGAAAAACCATCAACAATCAAAAGTTTAGAGTTGCATGAGATTAAAAGTACCATAGATTAGAGAAGGGAAGGATGGACAACTACGTATATTATTAGTTTTTTATAATATGAAGATAAAGATATAAAGTTTAGTGTAATTAGTTAAATTACCTGACATTTTTCTTCACATTAATGGGCTGTTATTAATGTTCATTGGGTATAGTCATTAATTAATGTGATGAAAATCTAACAAAAAGAATTTCATAATTGTATCACATATTAAAAAATAATTCTATTAGAGACAGAGAGGGGGGGATTACCTGAATAAACTAAGTCTATTTTTTTAAATAAATATTAAAAACTAATTAAGTAGTTTTCACATTAGGGAGAGAGAAAATAGGAAGATATGTAATATTTTCTTTTTTTCTTCTCAAAAAATTAGTGTATTTTTTGAATGAAAGGTTGAGATTTCATTTTGGAAGAGATGAATGGAGCACATACATCAATGCTTCATATTTTAGAATTGAAGGAGGAAAGATTTTTGAGCACATTTTATTTTGCTACGTATAAAACCCGTGCGTTTCCACGGGCATCTAAATGGTAAAAAAAATTTAATAGAAATATGTATTAATATTATAAACAAAGTGTATAATGTTGATCAAAATTTAAAATAAAAAATAAAATTTTCTACAAACAATACTCTAAGTATGCTATTCGATATTGGAAAGAAAGCTAGGAATTTTTTTTGGTTGGATAGGAAAACTAAGAAGTGAACTTTATATAATATGTAATTTTAGTATAAGCAGGATAAGTTTTTTAATTAATCAATCAATGAAATTTCTCAATTTTGTAGTATTGACTTCTGTAGTTTTTGGCGAGGGGAAAGTTGGTAAATTTACGTACACACACTGAGGGAAAATTGAATCTTAATTATATAGACGTAAAATACGTATGTACCTTACTGCTAAACAATTTCTAAAGGTTGATACGTTTTATTTATATATCATCCCCTTGATTTGTTGGGCCTTACAAAATAAAAGTCAAGTATTAATTATTATAGTGCCCAAACATATTCAAAATTTCTTCGATTCAATGTCTGCATCGTAGAGAATATATATATATATATATATATATATCTATAGATATTATATATATATATATATACATTACATGTTAGATATCAAATATAATACATATAGATGGGTATGAACAAAATTAAGTAAAGAAACTTAAAATACCATTAGGAAAAAGTTATAGCTAATAGACAGAAGAAAATATATACACAATATAAATAATTTACGGCAATCGTATTAATTAAACTAAAGAAGAAACCATCAACCACCTAAAGTTTAGAGTTGCATGAGATTAAAAGTACCATAGATTAGAGGAGGAAATGATGGATTACCACATATATTATTATTTTTATAATTTGAAGATAAAGATATAAAGTTTAGTGTAATTAGTTAAATTGCCTAATATTTTTTTTCACATTATTGGGTTGTTATTAATTTTCATTTGGTATAATCATTAATTAATATGATGAAAATCCAATAAAAAGAATTAGATAATTTTGTCAAGTATTAAAAAAATAATTCTATGAGAGAGATAGAGAGAGGGAGAGAGAGGGGATCATGTGTAAAAAAAAAAATAATTTTACATAAATATTAAAAACTAATTGGGTAATTTTCATATTAGGGAGAGAGAAAATAGGTAGTTTTCATGTTAAACTTCTTAATTCACTCTCATGCAAGTATTGAGTGAGGGAAGCATTCTTAAACCCTTACACATTTTAGCATTTGTAGTATAAAGATTGGATGCAGCGGTTGATGTAGGTTGTGTTGAAACTCAAATTCTTTGCAAGAACTTTTAAATATTTTTACTAATTGTACTAACCGACATCTACAATATTGGAGTCATGAAAAGTGAAATTGTTTCACGTTGACAATTTAGAAAGTCTTTAGTAGTATATATTAAGCTTGTGAATCACTCCACTTATTTTAAATTGGTTTAGGTTTGGAACTTCATTGGAACTTATATATATGACTTATTTATTTAAGATGTAATTTATATATAAAATTTAACATGGTATCAGAGTAGGTTGCTCTTGAATTTGCCCAGCATCCCGGTTTGATTTAAATGTGTTCATGTGTTGAGCTTTATGATTAGCCCACGAATGAGGCGGCATGTTAGAGTCATAAAAAATAGGTTTGTCCCACATTAATAATTTAATACATCTTGAATATATATATATATATATATATATATATATATATATATATATATATACACACACACACATATATATATATATATATATATATACACACATATATACATATCCACACACACACATATATATATATATATATATATATATATATATATATATATATATAAGTTTTTGAATCACGGTACTGTACTCATTAGCAATTGATTTTTAGTTGAAACTTTATTTGAGTGTATATGCAAGATTCCTTTATTTAAGACATTATTTGTAAATAAAATTTAACGCACACACATTCTTCTTTCTGTCCATTTCTCCGATTGGTTCAGTATTTGTGGTTGGACCACCATTAATTTATTATGTGAATGTCTGAATGATGCATCACCGCAGTTCGTAACTACTGAAGTCATTTGAGCAACCTGCTACTAAGGCAGCAACTTGAGATCTCCCCTTTAATCTTCGCCAGGGCCCTCTCTCTGTTCCTCTGTTGGACGTATAGTTTCATTGATTACTGGAAAATTGATGCCAGAAATTAAGTCTCCCTCCAGCAACACACTGACAGAAACATACTACTGTTAAGCATATAATGCTGGACGGCTGCACCCATATTCCTTATGTTTAAGTGCTAGTCAGTTCATGGGCCAGTGTCAACACCCAGCCTCCCCCTTGGCCCCTCCCCCAAAAAAAAAAAAAAAAAAAAGGAGTTCTAAATGGAAGTTAATACAATCAAGAGCCAGTAGTAGTCATCTTTTCCTTGGTGTCTGGTGGGGAGAAAATTATTGTCCCAAAAAAATCATTTTTTTATAAAACTCTTCTTTTTTTTGGCTTCGAAAAATGTTCTTTTAAGGAAAATAAATTTCTATATTAGAATTTTCATCATCTGGTGCAAACTAAAATAATTATTGTATAACATCTATAATTTTTTTGACCTTTTTTTAGACTTGGGAGCATGTAGAAGTAAAATAACTCATTACGCTGGTGGAGAAGATAGAGAAAATAGCTAATTGAAATTTAGAAGGAGAGAAAACATACGTATAATATGGACATTATATAAAGAAAAACAAGAAAAGATCAATGGAATGGTTTGGAGGCAAAACAAATTTAATAAATTGTTTTAATGACAAATATCACGTCGTCAAGTGATTCAAAAGCAGAAAATCAACATCCTTGCTTCTTAAAAAAAAAAAAAAAAAAATTTTCTATTGAGGTGAACGTGATTTTTCATTAAAAAATGATTCTTCATCGCTTCTCTCCTTTATCTGGCAACCTAATGATGATTTAGTTTATCTATCTTGTCAAATATTAGAAAAGTAAGTCAGAAAAATTATATATGTCATGGAGTAATTATTTTATTTTGCACCAAGTGAGGGAAAATTTGATAAGAAAAGAAATTTTCCTTAGAAAAATATTTTCTATAAAAATTGATTTTTTGAAAAAAAAAAAAAACTGTTTTCATTCAATCAGACCTCCATTAATATAAAACTGACATTTATTTATTTTTTGTTTTATTTTTTCGGTGGACTTTTTAAGAAGTTTTAATCAACAATTGCATTGGCTGTATTTCACAGAATGTCATACCCTTTTGGAAGCAAATTCAATATTACATGGAGTACCGAGATAGGCTAAGAAAGTACCTTGGAGACCAAAAGGCGAAGGAAACCGTGAGTGAAGCAGTGTACATAATCAGCATAGGCACGAACGACTTTCTTGAGAACTACTACGTGTTGCCTACAACGAGGCTTCAGTACGGCACGGTCCAGCAGTTTGAGGACCACCTTGTAGGGGTGGCCAAAAAGTTCATCGAGAACATTTATAGCCTCGGGGCACGAAAGATCTCCCTTGGAGGACTCCCCCCCATGGGGTGCTTGCCTTTGGAAAGGACCATCAATTTCTTGGCTGTGAGTGAGTGCAATGAAGAGTACAACAACGTAGCTGTGGAGTTCAATGGGAAGTTGAAGGGCTTGGTCGATCAGCTCAACAAAGAAATGCCCGGGATTAGAGTGGTTTTCTCTAATCCTTACTATATCATGATGCAAATGATTAAAAGGCCTTCGTTATATGGTGAGTTTAATTCTTGCTTCTGCCATTAAACTAGAAGTAGAGAATTCTCCATCCTAATTAATCTGGTAATTAGGATATGAGATTACGTAATTTTTCTAGATATTCGTTATATTAGTCTTAAAGATTTCAATATTAGTTTAATGATTAATTATAATATTTTAAGGTTGATATTTCTAGGGGTAGTATTAAGAACTTGGATTTAAAATTGGTCTTCGTTTGCCTTTATTCTTTTTACTAACAAATTAAAAAGATGAGCTCTTCTAGATCCAAATGTGAAACTATACATTGATAGTTCCATTTAAACTAGTGGAATAGTGTAAAATGTAATTGCCTCATCAGTAAACTAGACAAATGTTATTGTAGCTATACTCGAAGTTGAAAATCTTTCGGTGCATACTTCTACTATGCAAAAAGAAATAGAGGAAGAGATTTTTATATACAACTTAGATGGTTTCGGCGGCTTTATTTTTGGGGGAAATGTTCTTCCTAACTAATTGTGGCTGCATGATTCTTGTTTTATAATTATAAATTATGCTATGTAGTGTTGCTTTTTGTGCATAATAATGATTAAAAAAGGGTTGTTAAAACACGATAAATCACAAGTTTGGAGACATTGGATGCCATTAATTCCAATTTTGACAAGTCAGGAATTGGGTCCTAGCACTTCCAACTTTGATCATGTTTATTTTCCTGGCATTGCTATCGAGTCCACATGGATAACGATTTGACTGAAACTCAATTTTTTGTTATTAAGTGACACATCAGCGTGTGTGTGCGCGCGCACACATGCATATATATATATATATATATATATATATATATATATATATATATATATTGGATTACTTAATTTGTATATTCTTTAGAAATATTGTTTATATTTTCCATTAATTTTATTTTTTTACAAAAGATAAGAAAAACTCAAAATTTTAAAAAAACCAAAAACAAAATAATTAAGAAAACATCTCCAGCATCCCTCAATAGTCAATACTTCGTCTTTCTCTCTCCTGCCCGGTGCCTCCAGTCTTTTTTCTCATCTCCTCAGTTTTGCCTGTTCCAGCATTGTTTGCAACTACCACCCAAACCACCATGACTATGCCGGAATAGACATGCTCCGCCGAATAGGTTGATATGTGCCCTAGCTTCTCCCTTTTTCTTCTGTGTTTTCCCTTGATTCTGGCGGCTAAATTGATTTGAGTTGCCGGAATCCATGGTGGCATTGTGGTGAGGTTTTCGCAGGCATCAGAATTGTGAATGGCAGGGCATGAAAACCCGGCCAATTCAAGTTATAACGGGGGCGAAATCGAGGCATTGACAGCAACCTTTAGGCTTAATGGTGGCTTGCTGGCTGATAAACATTCTGAGGGTATCCCGACCACCGGCAAGTCAACAGACTTGTTTGGTGCGTACTGTTTAATCACTTATAGCAATATAAAAGGCCTCAAAATTGCGCTCTTTGAATCTCTCTCTCCCCTGTAGGTTTGCTTTTAGAGATGACAATGGACCGAATTTAGATCCGATATTGGAACATTCGAATTCGAATCTAATTATGTTTCACATCAAAAAATCCGATCCAATCTGATCCGGTGGATCAGAGGGAACCTTCGCATCCGATTTGGGTCGAGTCGAACTGGAGTCGGATTTAATCCGATCCTAATCAATTTCTTTTCTTCACAACAATTTTATATTCTATTTTATCATCTGAACTTACCATGTCTACATATTGATATGATAACATGCACCTTCCTACCATGCCAATCAAATATTTGGACATTCAATACTAAGCTAAGAGAGACTGACGTTGAGGTGAATGATGCCCATGTGCAGTGATAGGGGAGTCAGGTGACTCTCGGCTGGCCGATAACGAAGTTAGACTAGGGGAGACAGAGAGAGAAAGAGAGAGGTTAAGCGACTAATGAGAGTTCATGTTATGGACTTATAATTGAGTCTGGTGGGTAGAATTTAGATTTGTAAAATAAAAAAATTTAAAATCAAAAATTGGGATTTGGGCTTGGACGTTGAATTTGAAGGGTAGAATTTGGATTTGTAAAGTTTTAAATCTCAATTTTAGTTATTTAATAAAATAGTAAGATCAGATCGGAATATCGGATCGGATGTTACCTTTCTTCCGAATTCGATCTGAATCCGACTCGGTTTTGGATTACTTTTATCGGACTCAGGCTCGAATATTTTTCTTGGATTTGAATGGACTTATTTTACCTCAGATCAGATCGGATATTGTCATCCGTACTTGCATTCTTTCTCCTACTGTGACCATACCTAGTCTAGTTAACTCCGATGAAATGGACCAATTGATTTCCGTGACAAGAAGCTCAAATTTTCATGCCTACACTCATGCTTTGAAGGCCAATTACAAGTTAATGATTTTACACCTAAAAATTTTGATAACACTAATAAAATGATACCTCTATGTAACTAAACAATACTAAGATTCAGTTTGATCATTAGAAAATTTGGTGGGAAAAAAATTGAAGGAAAAAAAAATATGAAGGAAACAAAGTAGAGAGAAAGTGAGTTGTTTTCTCTTGTTTGGATTGAGGAAAAAACATAAGAATTTAGATGAGAAATTAGAATGTTAATGAATTATTTGAATTATGTTGATATCATCTAAGCAACACAAGGTTGGAGTAGGTTGGAAATTCTTTCAAAACATTTCCCAAACTTTCCTCATAATTTTATGATGAAAATTTTTATCACTTGTTTCTAACAATTTTTCCACCTAATTTTTCTTTATATTTTTTTTCTTTGTGATTTTCTCTTAACCAAAAAAAAAGTTACTTTCTCAAATTGTTTTCTTTCCACCAAATTTGGCGAGGTCTAAATGGGCCTAAGTTTTCATGTTTCACATTTTTTGGTGACAACCCAATGAAATGGCTCCCCCCCCCCCCAAAATTTTAGCAACAATCCGCCTCCTCAACAGGGCCGTCACTACCTACACATATGCACGCCACTACTGCCAATCCAACTATGGATAGATTGCCAATGTTGAAAAATAGTACTTCCTACGTAGTGCGCTGAACATCATGAATATTGGGGGTGGCTTCTTGTGTAGGAATGAGAGTATTATCCAAACTCAAAAAATTCGATCAATACCCGCCTCATTTAGCACTTGAATGGGTGATGAAAATAAATTTCAAGTGAGTATGGGTATGGGGATGGGTATTGCATTAGAAAATGAGAGTGGGTATGGGTATGGGTATGGATTCTTAGAACCCAACCCAAATTATGTACCCAATTTGCTAGTAAAATATAGTAGCATCCAAAAATAAATTTTAGGCATGAGACTCTAATTGTATAGTGTTTATTTATGTAGAAATGAAAAGTTAAATTTTTTTACAAGTTTAACTTCTAAGAGTTTGTCTGAACATGAATTTTATTAGCGTCGCTTGAAATTACTAATCAAATATAGCATATATGCAAATATAGGTTGAATATGAGTGACATTATGCATACTCTATATGTACCCAAATAAAACCCGTAAACCTGAAAAATCCAATGGATATGATTATGGGTATAACCTTCCAAAACCCGATGGCCACAGCTATGAGTATGGGTATGTGTATGATTTTTAAAAAGCGAGCATGGGTGCGGATATAGCTCAACCCATCCCACGCGCATCCTATTTCTGGGTGCATTCAGGTAGGGCCGTAGGGGAGACAGAAGTATAGATATATAATGGGCGAGGATAGATGAGTTGGCACATTTTAGATCACTAGATCATACTATAATGGTTAGAGCGCTGGAGTCATCGAAAACTAAGAAAAAATGACTGAAGTCAAACCATTACCACATGTACTTTCGGTAAGGCCACATTATCGAATCATTGCATTAGACTCAGTAGTGATGCAAAGAAAATAAATAAGGCCAACGTTGAGAGTATTGGCCTCTAATTCCTCAGTTAGAATTAATGACATTGAACATTCCCAAAACCTGAGATTTATGACCTCTAATAGCCCTAGGAAAAAAAAGTCTAATAGTATTGAAAGATGAATGCTCCTCTAAGGTATAATTTCCCCCTCCCTCAAAAGTTAAAAAGTTGCAAACTATTAAAACTTAGTTTTGAACCCAATCCTTCCTTTACTTGCTTTCATTTCGTGGTAAAATATTAGTAAACTGATTTCATTTTGGCAGGGTTCGATGTAACATCAAGGGCATGCTGTGGGACTGGGTTGACTGAGATGAGCTATATGTGCAAGATGAACATACCCTTGACATGCTCAGATCCCAACAAATATATTTTTTGGGATTCCTTC
Organism: Carnegiea gigantea; assembly: GCA_029747015.1. Lineage (NCBI taxonomy): Eukaryota > Viridiplantae > Streptophyta > Magnoliopsida > Caryophyllales > Cactaceae > Carnegiea > Carnegiea gigantea. The sequence continues at coordinate 41,660 of JAKOGI010001732.1, read as the reverse complement.
CATCCAACTGAGAAAACGAATCAGCTTATTGCTCAACATGTTTTCAAGATAGTACTGCACACATTTGTTTAGAGATGGATATTGCTCATCTCATGTATCTGAAGAATTGAGTTACTGCTTGTGTACTCTTTAGTTTGATATGAGTATGATAGCTAACATGTAATAGCATTTAGCCCAAGCCAAGGAAAAATAGAACACATATTAGTCATGGTTAGGAATGTTATGAATGACTTTGGCTTATATAAAGTGTTGTATGCATAGGTTTATCACTTCATGTAATCGTCTTTTCCCTATTTCATCACTTCATGTAATCGTCTTTGCACTATACAATATATATTTTCTTTCTTTTACCTTTAAAATTGTAAGAACAAATGAACATTTGCTATGCTTATATGTCGTGGTGGGGAATTAGAACGTAAATTAGCAATTGTTATGTAACACTCCTTGAGTATCAAATGTCTTCCTCTAATTATCGTATCGCATTTATTCTAAAAATAAAATGAGGTTTATTTTTTTACCGAGCAAAAAGGATTACATTAATCTGATCCAAAAATAAATAAAAAAAGAAACCACTGATAGAGCTAATCACCACCGCCCCTAACATTCTTAACACCAAGGAACACGTCCAACTGGCATGTCCTGCAAGCTAGCATGAGATACACTTGCCTCTATTAACATCCACCTTGCAAATTGGTGAAGTGATGAGCTTTGCCATTTACTTTCTACCTTACACATCCAAACCAAAGGCCCACGAACTCCTTCACCATTCACCTAATATCTTCCATCATCGTTGTAGTGTCCATAGCCACTAGCTTATCCCCTTTAGGACTACCTCCCTTCTTCCTCTACCACGTATCGCACCAACCCCTTCTAACACAGCCTTTGCCTCTAACATGATGATTGATAAGCACTAAACTTCGTTTGCTTCCATCATTACTATCACCCTATTCCTAATTCCTCTAGAAATGGCTGTTGAATTTAATGTCACCATCAGATATTAGGAACCTTGGAATTCCATGGAGTCTTACAACATGCCTAGAAAATAACTCAGCAACATTGGTAGCATCATTGGTCTTGGAACAAGCAATGAAGTGTGCCATCTATGAACAATGAGGGAAGTGTAAAGCCCTTAGGGTAGGAGTGGCTCTTCCCCACATAGTAGGTAGCACACCTATTAATGATGTCTTAAACATAGCCACATTTAGTTAGCGGTAGTGCTTTTTCAACATGTCAGTGGTTTTGTTCTCTCTATTATGTCCCACTAAAGCTCCACTATAATCATCTCTGATCAGTAGCTCCTTTATGCCACACCTAGAGATGCATAGCCTGTTTTCCTTGAACAAGTAACCATCTTGGACCAGATGTTCTCCTTTTGGTTTTTGCTAGCAATTTTTAGTAGCTCTCAGAATTCCTTATCTTATTCGTACAAAGACGTAAGATGCTCAAAGCCTAGAACATAGACTTCAAGCTGATATAATAATAACAAGTGCTTTCCTCCTTGATTAAGCTTCTTTACTTGTGCTTGATGATGATGTGAGATGACTACTAGTACTCAACCTACTTGGCATGGGTGGAATTGAGTTTGTGTTATCCTTGAATATACTTAAATGCCTTATGACAAAGTGAAGGATGAACTCTTTAGCAACCAAATAATGTCTCCAGTGCTCTAGACACCTAATGATGGCATAGAATACCTTATCATAAGAGTAACATTTCCTCCTTGGATCACATAGTTTCTCATTGGCCAAGGCTAGAGGTTTATCTTCTTGAGTAAGAACTCCACCAATGCCCATTTTGTAGGCATCATACTCTGCCTCAAACAACTTCTGAAAACAAGGCAAGGCTAAGACAGATGCTTGAGTCAATTTGTCCTTGATTTCTTCAAGGGCCTTGTGAGCCTTTGGGTTCAAGTTAAATAAGGTATCTTTAATCACTTGTATCATTAGTCCCATGGTGGTGCTGAAATTCTTAATGAACCTCCTGTAAAAAGATGTTAGACCATAAAAGCGCCCCACATCATAAATAATTTTGGGAACTGGCTAACTGTTGATGGCTTTCACTTTGCTATCATCAGCCTTTATACTTTGGGGAGTGACAATGTATCCCAGGAAAGTGATCTTATTGGTGAAAAAGGTACATTTCTTAAGGTTGCCATATAGCTTTTCCATCTTAAGGGCCTTGATGACTTGCATTAAGTGCTTTGCATGCTCTTGTTATGTCATCATACTATAAATTAGGATATGATCAAAGTATACAACAACAAACTTCCAAATAAAGGATCTGAACATCTAATTAATTAACCTTATGAAGGTGCCAGGTGCATCCACAGGGCATTATAAACCACTTCCTTAGTTTTGAATGTAGCTTTTCACTCATCCACTTCTCTAACATTGATCCAGCAGCAGCTAATTTTCAAATCCACCTTTAAAAACACCTAGGACCATGCAACTCATCAAGGATATCCTCAAGCCTTGGAATAACATGCTTTTATTTGGCGGTGATGTTGTTGACGACTTTGCTATCTACATATATTCTCACACTTTTGTCTTTCCTAGGTACAACAGAGATAGGTAATGCATAGTGACTAAGGTTGTCTCTAATCATGTACTTCACTACTAAATCCTCAACTTGTCTTTAAATATCTTGTGTGCCTTGAGCGTTCATTCTATAGATTGGTTTGTTTAGTAGAATGGCTCCTAGGATGAGGCCTACATAGTGTTAGATGGATCTTTTTGATGGAAGACGAAGGGATATTTCTTTAGGGAGTACATTTCATATTAGCTAAGAATTCTGGCTACTTTAGGATAGAGAAACTTTTGGTTTAGGTTTTGTCTAGGATTGAGGGATCCAAAAGCTTTAAACTTATGTTGAGATGTCTTAAGAATAGGCTCTCCTATAGTGAGCAAAAGTTCAGTTTGTTTAGGGTTCTTTAGTGGTTGAAGTTGGGTTAGTTGATGTGAAGCCAAAGGGCATAGAGTGATCTTCTTAGCATCATGTATAACTCTCCTATCAAACAACCAAGGTCTCCTCAATAACACATGACAAACATCCATTAGAATGACATCACGCCAAACCTCATCAAAATAACTCTTACCAAGTGAAAACGAAATCGAGCATCTAGAATTGACTTAGAGACCTTTACTTGGTTTAGCCACTAAATGTTGCATACGTCTAGATAAATTGAAGTTTGGCGGTTAAGCTTCTCAATGAGGCTAATGGAAACCACATTATAATAGCTATCATTATCAATTATTAAGGAACAAACCTTCACTTGGGCGATGCATCTACTGTGGAAGATATTCTCTCTCGGATGTTCCCCAGACCATTTCTAGCTGCTAAGAGCTCTTGTGATCACCAAGACTTCACCTTCATCAAGCTCAACAGTGATCTCTCCCTTCCCTTGCTCCTGTATTAGCTATATTTCTCTTTCCTCCTCCATTTCTACCTCTTCAGCTGCTTAATATTCTACTAGGATGATCAACCTCATGTTGGGACATTCTGAGGCTATGTGCCCCAATCCCTCACACTCATAGTATATTCTATGGAATTTTGAACCAAGTGCGAGCTTGTTTTAGGAGAATAGGAGTCTTTGGTGCAATCTATGAACTACAACATGTGGGTTTGGGAGCGAGCTAAAAACTTTCCTTCTTGAAAGGTAGACTCTTGGGGAATGACTTAAATAGCTCTCTTTTGATTGTTTTAGCTTTCTTTTGCTGCTCCACTCTATATGCCAAGACACACAAATCCTCAAAGCTAGCATACTACTCCAATTTAACTACATTAGCATACTTAGGGTCAAGGCCACTAAGGTATCTTATAGTCATTTGATCCTCAAGCTCTTATAAGTCAGACTTGATGAGGATTTTTCTAAATTCCCTAGTGTGGTCTACTATATACATAGAGCCTTAGGTATGATTATGAAGTTGAGTATAATTATTTTAAAGGCAAGAGTGTGATAAAAGTCTGTCCTTGAGTTTAGACTTCATCTTGACCTAGGTTTCGATCTTTCCTTTTCTTTTCTTGGCCCTTTTAGGATAAACATTGGTCCACCATAATAATACGTATTTCTGAGTTTAAGGGCAATAAGCTTTACCTTCTTGTCTTCTAGTATATCTTGGTAATCAAAGACTCTTTCAAATGTGTGAAGCCAGTCAATGAACTCATTAGAATCAAGCCTGCCTGCAAACTCTAGGACCCTAACTTTGATGTCACTTAAGTGTTGGTGTTCGCTTCTTCCTCTCCTAGATCTTGGTTCTAACATACCTCAATTTAAATCTCCTGAAGGATTGCTTTGATTGTCTTCACCTTAGAAAGCTTTAAATAAGCCTATAAATAGGGTGTGATGTAGCTTCTTCCTCTTATTTCCTAAATAAATCCCTAATTGTTTCCTTATATACCCATTTGTTGATCTAAATGCTCATGATTCTTCATAAAGGTCTCAAATTTTTCTTACAAACTCTTATTGCCACTAATCCTGCTAGAACTATAAGGTTAGTTCTTTATGAATTGTATGCTTAGGGGAAGGGTTATGTTTAGGTTAAGGATCAGGCCAAGAAGAGTAGCCTAGTCTGTAAAACCAAATATGATGTATAATAAAGCCAAGATAGAGGGAAACTAATGTTTGCTAAACAACTGACACAAGGCACTGTACTGGCAAAGATATAGACCAACCACTAATTAGCTAGAACTAGGTATAGACTGAGTTGAAACCGGATGAGACACACCACTTACTCAAACACATAGCCTTTAACCACTCTATGAATAAGATACACCATCGAAGAGCTTCTTGAGGGCTTTTCGGTTATATGAGAGACACAAATGTGTAGAAATCCAATAAATTTCTAAGAGAAGAGTGAGCCCATACACCTGAATAGAGATTTGATATGATGTCGATCATAGGCTACGATGCCAGGAATCTATAGCCTCTCCTTGGCTTTTAGAGATTCTTATCAATGCTTACTTCCTGTCTTGCCTCTTGTGTAGCTTCTTGCCTTACTTCAGAGTTCTCAGTGTTTTCTACTTCAAGGGTCCTAATAGTGTTTTTTGATAGGTTCAAGTACCTTGAGGTAATCTCTAAGTTGTAGCTTTGTTGGATTCAACTCTTTCTTCTTCATCATCTTAATGTCTACTAAGTTTGAGATATTGAGATGAAGGTGAACTGATGATCCTATCATTGTTTCCATCAAATGCCGAAAGGATGCTTTCTTTAACCACCTTGGTTTTCTTATTATATACTCCATAAGATTGCTTTGTTTAGAGTATCTAAGAAATATGTTTATATCACTTTGTGCATCAAAACTTTCCAAGTTCTTTTTCATTAATATGAAGGAAATAATTACTCCCAAAATCTTTCAAGTAGGAGATCTTTGGCTTCTTTCCTTTGAGGAGCTCATATTGAATTCTCTTCAGGATGGTTTTCATCAAGCATATGTTGAGAACATAGTTGGCAATGTTCATAGTTTTAGCTTAGAAGCATTTTGAAACATCATCTTCACATAGCGTTGTTCTGGTCAATATCTTCCAAGATTCTATGTTTCCTTTCAACTGCCCTATTATATTATGGAGTAATTGGTGTGGAGAAGTTATATGATATTCCCATTTGATCACATAATTTAATAAATTCTCTTTTGAACTTAGTTCTATGATCATTTTTAATATCTCAGACTGGCAGTCTTAAAGTATTCTGCACCTATCTACAATACTTAGCAAACACTTTAAAGTGTCTATTTTATCTTTTAGGAAGAACATTTGGGTAAATTTAAAATAGTCATAAACAATGATATACACACATTTACTAGCACCAAAACTTCTCAATATTATAGTACCATATAAATCCACATTCAATAATTCAAGGATCCTTGTAGTAGAAACCGTTTTCAATGGCTTAAATGAAGCTCTAGCTGATTTTTCCTTTACACAAGGATTACAAACATGATTTTTATCATACTTATGTTTGGGAAGATCTCTTACCAGATCATGCTAGGATAATTTATCAATAATATGCATGCTAGCATGATGCAACGTTCTATGCCATAACCATTCATAGTCATTAATAGGTTAAAACATGCAAAATTTATAGAGTTAACATGATAAAAAGTAGCATGCACATTTTCCATGCTAGATCTAGACAGATTAATATTTCTAATTTCAAGGCTTGAAATATCACATTAAGCAAAATTAAAGGTAAACTTTTTCCATTTATGACATAATTAAGAAATGCTAAGCAAATTGAATTTAAGACCATCTTCCAAGTGGACATTTGCGAAAGAATTAGAGGATTTCTACCAACTTTTTCAATTCAAATGATCTTTCCATACTTTTTATCTCTAAATGTAACTTTGACTTTATTTTATTTTTCAAATTCTAAAAATATTATAGCATCACCAGTTATGTGCATTGAGCATCTGTTATCAAGGCACCATAGATCAATGTTTTACTTGAAGCATATCTTTGGGTGAAAGTTCCTTCAGCTTCCTTGAGTACTGTTTTGCAATACAATGGGAACTCATATTTGCCTTCTAATTCCTTTCTATTTAACATGAAGCACAGGTTGGCAGCCTCATCCTCTTCATCTTCGCTTTCGTTAGAGTTATCATCAATCCATGCTACTATCATGCCTCTTTTTCACTTTCCCTTGAACTTCTCCTTTTCATTCTTCTTCAACGACTTACAATTCTTCATCATATGTCATGGTTTACCATAGCAAAGGTAGATAATTTTGTTAGTTTCAATGATATGACAGAAGGATTTTATAACCTTATTGCCTTCTGAGGATGATCCTCTTTGAAGCTTCTTGAAGTCAAAATTGTTATTCTTAAGTATTTTGCAGAAGCCTTGGGCTAGCATGACTCATGCTCTAATACTTCATACTCTAAGTCACCTTGACTTCTAGTATCGTTGGTTGTACTTTGTAATGCAACCCTTCTACTAGATGTTTATTTATACTCTTCTCATAGGTGGATCTCATAGGTAAGGGCAGTTGAACTAGATCCTATAGCTTCAAGGTCTTCAGGTTCTAAGCATCTTCAATGGTCATGATCGGGCTTCCCATTAGTTCCTTAGGAGAGTTCTCAATAACTTCCTCATCATGTCCTCATTTTAAGTAGACTTTCCCAAGAGACTTGAAGTTGTTGATGATGTCAATGAATCTGATATACATCTCCTTGACACCTTCTTTTGGAAGCTTCTTAAAAAGCTCATATTGATGTACATAGATGCTTATCTTTGGTTCTCTAACGCGACTTATGCCTTCATGTATGGCAACTGGAGTGTTGCACACTTTAGTTGCTATTTCACAAGCAGAAGTTATGTTAAACTCATTAGCATATAAAGCAAAATATAGAGCATTAAGTGCCTTGTAGTTTTTCTACACTCTCTAATGCTCCTAAGGAGTGTACTAGTCAATAGCCTTCTCCATTTGTTCAATGCCAACTATGTGAATTTTTCAAATAGGAGCTCTTGGCACTATATTCTGTAGCTTATAGTCTTGATCCATCATCTAAATCTATATAAATCTCTTCCAATGAGCTAAGTTAGATCTAGAAAATAAGGGACATTTGGACACAAATCTACCTTGATTGACCTCAGCCATCCCTGAGGAAGGCATTTCTTTACTCACTTGACAATTAAGTAATAATGTGTGAAACTAGCTCTGATACCAACGATTAGTCCAAATAAGTCTAATCACCTTACAGGGGATGCATAGGGTGATCACAAATATTCATAAACATAAAGTTATTCACAAAATATAACAGACAATAGCGAACTCAAGGATGTCGAACAATAAAGTCAAGGACGCTGTAATAAGGTCAAGGACACTGAGCAGATAGATCAAGTAAGTTGAGTAGTACGAGAGTAATGCAGAAATTAAAGCATATGGTATGTTTTAACGAGGTTCAATCCTCCAGCCGAGCTATATCCTTACCTTAGGTTGTTTACTTAAGATTCAACCACTTGTATTAATCTGCTTCAGATTTATGTAGTTCACAAGCATCCACCTAAGGACCTTGACAACAACACATTCTTCAAGACCTCTCTTGAAGTGATTTCTCCTAAGTCCCCCTAACAAAAGATGACATTCTCGATCAACCCTTTTATTTCGAAGTAGGATTCTCCTAACTCTCTTACCTCATGAGGAATCTCAAATGTGCATATAAATATGAAAAAGATTGGAAGTTGATCACTCAAGAGTACAATAACACTTAAGATGTGACTTAAGTTCTTTATGTGTTACATACTTTCTATCTTTAGCATGGTCTCTATATTATATAGTCAGTTAGATAAGACTGTTGAAGGATGCTTCTCTCTAACGGTTACTAGCCAATTCAAGGGCCCAATTCAAGGGCCCTGATGTTCATTCACTTTTCCAACATCTGCTCAGTCAGTTTAGCATTTAATCTCCATGAGAGGTGGTTTTTCAGCCTTTGTTTAATGTCTTAACCATTGTATTCCTTATTAGCTAAGCCAGAAACCACTCCTTCAAGCATTTATGTTAACATTCTCCAGTTATGGTATGGTCAAATGTAGTTGTCCCTTTCAAGAAAGTTACTTTTGTTTTTCACCTGATTTGGGATACATCGGAATTTTGCTTTCCAACCATCCCAAATGTTACTAGTTACTATATCATTAAAAACTACACAGTTAATCTTGTATCTTGAGAATTTTACAGTTGAATAATTAGCAACATAACCTAATAATTAAATTATTGTTAATGTAATTAATTTAGGTTAGTGCAATGTGGTAAAACCTATTATCTCCTAAAAGACAAAACATAGACCCAAATTTTAAGCATATGATAAACATATTTTATGCCAAAATTCGTGCTTATTCCTCTATCATGGAATTACATATTTATGTATAGGTTAAAGTTTGTTAATTTGATGTACAAATTCTACACATGGGAATTTAATTAGAGTGTTATAAAATTCATTTGAGCTCAATTTAACTTCTACTAATTTTATGACTCTAGGACGGGTCTGTTTCTAATAAGCTAGTCAAGGTCCTTGACAATAAGAGTTCAAGGTATGTAATTGAACTCTAACTTTGAAGGCCCAACTGTCAAACTTGTTCAAGGTATGTAATTGAACTCTAACTTTGAAGGTCCTTAAATTTATATTACAAATTTGTCTTGGGATCAAGACATACATTAAATAACTTATCCCATTGAGATGATTCTCCATAACTTGACTTACAATTTAATTTCCATTAGCCAATTAATTAACACATGTAAAAATTTTTCTATTGTTCAGTGAAATTTTTAAGCTATTATTACTAAAGAAGTGGAACCAAAATATTATCATGAAGCTGCCAAGGAGCCATGATCTTGATGAGCAATGATAGAGGAGATTGAAACTCCAGAAAAGAATCACACTTGGGAAATTGAGGATCTTTCAACAAGAAAGAAGCCTATGAGTTGTGAATGGGTGTACAGAATCAAATATAATTCTGATGGGACAGTACAACTGTTCAAGGCAAGATTTGTCATTTAGGAAAATCAGTTAGTCTAGGGGTTCCATTATAACGAGATATTTTTATCAATGGCAAAGATGAAAAGTGTTAGATGTTTCTTATCTATTATAGTAGCTACAGGATGAGAGTTGCATTAAATCGATGTCAGCAATATCTTTTTACATGGAGACCTTGAACAAGTTTACATGACTATGCCTTTAGGATTTTATGTTAATGTACCCAACAAGGTATACAAGCTTAAGAAGTCCCTATAGGGACTTCGACAACCTCTTAGGCAATGGTTTGCCAAATTATTCTCTAAGCTTTGTAAGTACGACTTTGTCCAATCATATGTTGATTACTTATTGTTTGTTTATCATAAGAGGGAGAGTTTATGGCTCTACTATTGTATCTTGATGATGTTGTGCTTGTTGAAAATGATTCAATTGCAAACGAAGAACTCAATGATTATTTAAATTTGCATACATGTTTTAGCAGCAAAGATTTGGGTCCTTTGAAGTATTTTCCAAATACAAAGATAGCCCATGGGTATCAAAAATCTTCTTTTTTCAATGCAAGTATACTTTGGAGATTGTTAACAAGCATGAACTTTTAAAACCACAAACATGCTTTGGCATCATGCACCAATTTAGATAATGCAAGTAAATACCATAGGTTTGTGGGATGACTCATTTACTTAACTATTATGCATTCTAAACTAAGTTAGGTGCTACACGATCTCTCTTAATTCATGTGATCACCAAAACAAGCCCATATGGAGCTTGCTCACTGAGTCTTTCACTGCTGAAAGGGCTCATTACGACATGGTATTTTCTTGCATGCTAAAAACAATGTGCAAATTTATACCTAATATGATTCAAACTGAGGAGCTTATCGTCTTATTAAGAGATCGCTTATTAGGTACTTTGTAACACTTGGCATTACACCTATCTCTTGGAAGATGAAAATGCATGCCATAATATCTAGATCATTTACAAAGTCTGAGAATATAGCCATGGTGTCAACAACAAGTGAATTGATTTGATTGAAGTCCTTCCTTGCTTCGTGGGGAATTTTGAACAAAAATCTTATGCACCTCTTTTATGACAAACAAGCTGCATTGCGTATTTTTAAGAATCATGTGTTTCATGAGCACACCAAACACATTGAAATTGATTGTCATTTAGTTCAACGAAAATTTCAATCTAGTGATCATGTGCTCCTTCATATTACACCCAAATATTAGCCTAATGATACAAGCTAGTGTCTTATACTTTTGTTGTTGGTTATAACATAATAACATATTGCCACATCTGATAATAGACAATAAAAAATGAGTTACAAATTTAACATCTTTGGGTTGAAGGTGTAACGCCCCAAATTAACCATGTTTCACTGTTTATATTCTTCTTAAAAAAATCCCTTGATTAAAATCTAGACAACCCAATGATAGGGGCATTACCGCCGTCCAAAAGGACAAGGCTTGAAACATGAGTGTTGTAAATAACATAGTTAAGCATAACCTCAAACATATACACTCACATCATGTGTTATCAAATGAAGGGTTTATAAACCATAGTAAGATAATTCACCATGTAGTCTACATCTTTATCCACAGAAGAATTCAAAATACAACTTTAAGGTATGCATATACGGTATTACTTCTGATCCATCCGAATTTCCCTTCTTCACTTATTCTCTTCAGTTGTTTCACTGGCATGAGGGCAATACTCTGAGCGTTTGTCTAAAACAAAACATGAAAAACATTTCGAACTGTGAGCCGAAGCTCAATACATGCATTCCTGAATTGTTAAATGATCATTGAGCACTGGTTGGGCCCGCTTTGCAATTCATTTTAAGTTAAAAACAGTGAATGAGATAAATGTAAAACTGCATTGCTAATTATTATCTGATAGTGAATCCCTTGATACTGTTATGATCTATGAATAGGTGTATACCTGCCAAGCCGACCGGGGGACCTGGCCTGAAGCCGCGCGGGTAACTGAAGAGCAATGCCCTGTAACTGATAATTGACGGGGTCACTAATTAACTAATAAATCACTGTGTAAACTGATTCATTCATGTACTTACCAAAACATGATAACGTTGATAAATACACTGTGATTTCTAAAGATACAAGCAATGCACATACCTTGAGTCTTTAAAAAGGTCATCTAACTTGATACAAGTCAGCTGCTTCATAAATGTCATCTGACTTGATAAATGGGAAACGATAACTAGGCCTCAACTCTGTTTCATAAATGTCATTGTAAGTATGTATAGTCAGTAAATGATCCTTACTCGCATAATTAAGTAGGTAAAAGTATGTGTAACTGAAATTGAGTAATGAAATGGGATACATAACTTGTGCATTTTAATACAATAAACTGATTTTAACTCAATATAAGACAAGTTAAACCAAAATGAACTGATTTAAATCAGTTAGGGTTATTGAACTTGAAATACAGTAAATTGAAGCAAAATAGGCCAAATAGAAATGATTGAGGTGATAATGAAAAGATTTCAATTGAAATAAATGGAATATGAGTTTCTGATGTTTTTGAAATGGATAATGAAAAGTGTCATGCTTCTAAAATGGATAATAGAATGGTTAATGCTTCTGAAATGGGTGACAAATGGTTTAATGCCATAAAGGGTGCTATGAGATTCATAAAAGCTCATATAACACCCTAACTTGATCTAAAGGACACTGATTTTGAGTTATTACTCTCCTCACTTCCCAAATTTCAGTTTCATACTTATTTAACTCAGTTTTTAACCCAAGTAAGCTTCTTAACCCAAGTAAGCTTCTGTATATAATCAAACTTGTTGAACTCACTACACTTTGCAATTTCCTTGCAATACCCATAATTATATAGAAACTTCTAAAAATATTTCCAAATATCACAAAGTTTTATATTCACTCATGTTACCATTTGATGGTCTGCATTAGAAAATCTATATCTTTCACTCCCAACCTCCAAATGAGATGTAAGGTCCCTAAAGTTAGGGTAGAACACAAACGTGCATAGTTTCAATTCAATCTGCACAGTCGTAGAAAAACGACTATAACTTTTTCCACAGAACTCGGATTAAGGCGATTCAAAAGCCATTTTAAAGATAACACCTTGATCCATCTACACCCAAAAAATCACAATTTTTCAGTGGCCCAATCAATACCATTTTTTCCGTAAAATTACTGTTTCAGTTCAGTTTCCAATTTCAATGTATTCTGCACAGTCTTAGGTAAATTGGTCATAACTTTGTCCACACAACTCAAAATTGAGTAATTCCAAATCCTATTAAAAGCTAACTCATTGAAGTATCTTCACACCAAAAATCATGAATTTTGGATGTGCCAAACAGTACCAGTTTAATCCTGAAATTACCCCTGTTTTGGGTCTGTTTATTGCATAACAGCACTTACTTGTAAGCTTTTCTTGACATAACCACCTATTAAAACCACTCTTTAACTTATATAAATCAGCATAAACATTTTGATATTCATTACCAATGCCAAAGATCACAAAATCTCATTTAAAACAATCAAAATCCAACACTTAAACATGAAACTTGCATGATTAAGATAAAACCCTAACCTAGCATCATCCAACTTCAACTCCATCATGATCCATCACCAAGATGATTCTTAATTCAATAAAAATAACATGATCCATCATCAAAATAACCAAAACAAGAAGCAAGAACCAAAAATTCAAAGAACAAGTTGAAGTCACTTACTTTGAGCTTGAAATAAGTGGAGATGGAGATGATATTTGGTGGTTTTGAGGATGGAAAATGGTAGCCAATAGAGGGAGGTTGTTTGGGGATTGAAATCCTTGCCGAAGAGTAGCCGGAAAGTGGCCGGAAAACACCACAAAGCTGGTGGGGGAGGGGCCGGCCATGTGGTGTAGAGAGAAGGGAGAGAGAAGAGAGAGAAAGGAGAGCTTGATTGCTTGGTTGCAAATAAAGCTCATGTCAAATAAATACTTGGATGATATTGACCATCAAAAGCTACTTTTTGCTAACCATAATTAAGGCCTAAATAAGGGTAATTAGTTAAATAAAGAGGGTCAAGTCTTAGTGGACCGAAATTGGCCTTAAACGGGTTCAGGTTTGGAAAAGAACTGAAACCGAGCACGTTTGCAAAATTTTATTTTTTAATTATTTTTTTTTTTGAAAGCTCGGGATTAAAATGTAATGTCATGAAAAATAAGTTAATCTTTTAAATCATAAATATTGAGGCCTACTATCAACTTTTTTCCGAAATTGTTCAGTAAATGAAACTGGAATTGCAAAGTAGGGCCCGAAATGAATTTTTCCAATTGGAATGATTCAATGAGATAAATAAATGTGAAAAATAAATAACATGGCTTACTTAAATAAATAAATATGATTTACGGTCGGACTATTACAGCCTTCCTCCTTAAGGAGTTTCGTCCTCGAAACTTATGAACTTTGCCAACAGATGCAAGGTTATCCCAAATAAATATGGGTACGCGACTTGCACTTGATCCTCAATTTTTCAAGTAGTTTCTGAGGAGGTATGATTTGCCCAAAGCAATTTGATTTAAGGTATCTGCTTGATACTTAACTGCTTAATCATGTGATCCAATATCTGAATTGGATGCTCTTGAAACACAAGACCCTCAATGACTGCAATGGATTTGAGTATGACAGTATGGTCAGGATCTGAAATGTACTACCTGAGTTATAAGGTCAGAAACACGGAACATGTTATGCATATGTTTGAGTTATATAGGCAGATCTAATAGATGAGTTATGGAATTCGACCTTTCCCATGAACTGATGGTCCAAAAGATCTTGACCTCAATTTAGGTCACAGTGCAACCTCTGTACACCCTTAGTTGGTGAGACTTTCTAAAAAACTTTATGATATACCGAAAATTCCAGGAATCTTCTTCTCTTATCAACATAGTTTTTCTATCAGTTTCAATGGTATGCTTTCAAGAGTCTTCTGAGATAAGCCGCCTTATTGAATGCTGAAGAAGATCTTCATGACTCAATAGATGATTTTATTGTCACTGTCTGCCATCATTTTATCTTGATGTTTCATGTGGGATTTTCTGTTTGTGCCATCACAACATTGACTGCTGGGAGTTCCACAATTTCTTCAAATGCAAATGTTGGTCGTAGGTCATGAAGTACTACAGGCTCCAACTCAGAAGAGTTTAATCCATTGATATTTTTAGATGCTTGCCAATCCGTTTCAGGATGATAAGAACTGCTAAAGTTCAATCTCGTTCCAAAGGCTCTTTGAAGTGTTTATCAAAACAGGCTTGAAACCTCTGATCTCTATCAGGCACTGTATCTGAAGGAATTCAATGATAAAGTCCATTAAAATTGAATCCCTCTCTCAAGGATTTGCTTTATTTTTTGCAGCTCAGGGTCATCATCCTGATTCACTCTAAGGTAAGTGTCGGCATTTGAACATTCGCCTTCCTGTGCGACACTAATTAAATGTCCAAGTCTTCAAGTTCTCTTAAGAGATCCAGTTGAGTAGTTACTACAGTGTTCAAGGTATGTTGTGCCTTCCTATTCAGGGCACCTGCCACAATATTTCTCTTTCTTGATTGACATTGGATCTGCCACAACTGATGTTTCATGTAGACTGAGCCTCTTTTGAGAGAAGATGTACTTCAACCTTTGATGATCAGTATTGATTTTACATTGTGCTCTATATAAGTAATGTCTCCAAATTTTCACTGCAAAAACTGTAGCTGCTAACTCCATATCATGGTTAGGTAATCATTCTCACGAGGCTTGAGTTGTTAGGAGGCATAAGCCACCAGTTTAATCTTCTTGCTAACTTTATAGCATTCTTCAACAAATTGGTCAGGGAGGACAATATTTGTTAAATCCTTCCTGAACTCGATAATTCCCAACTAACTCAAACGGTTTCTAATCTTAGTGCATTGATGGGTCTGGAGCACTTGGTAACTGCTTTCACCCTTTTGCAAATCAACCTTAAGCTCTTCCTTTGAGACCAGATGTTTCAAAAATATCATTGCTTCTAACAATACTCATACTTCTTGTATTTGCTATGTAATTGACGCTCCCTCAAGGTCTGTAACATTGTCCTCAAATGAATAGTATGCTCATCTTTGTCCTTGGAGTATTTCAAGACATCTTTTATATACACCACCACAACTTGTCTAGATATGGTTTGAAACTCTATTCATAAGATTCGTAAAGGCCGTTGGGCCATTGATTAGGCCAAAAGGCATCACAGTGAATTCATCATGACCCATACATGGTCCGTAGTGTGGTTTTGGTAGTGCATTTAGATATAATGCTAAGTTGATGGTACCTTGACCTCAAATTAATCTTAGATCAGACTCCTGCTCCCTGCAGTTGATCAAATAAGTCATCTACTTAGGGTGATGGGTATGTGGTTTTGATGGTGATCTTGTTCGGGCCTTTGAAATCAATACATAACCTCAAGGTTTCATTCTTGTTCTTTACAATCAACACTGGGGCACCCCCATGGTGATACACTTGGCCTAATAAAGCCCATCTGTAACAACTTATCTAGCTGAATCTGTAATTTCTTAAGCTCAGTTGGGGCCATACGATATGAGGTTTTTGAGATAGATTAGGCACCAGGAATGAATTCAATCTCATAATCAATTTCTCTTGGCGGAGCAGTCCTGGTAACTTTTTTGGAAAACTTCTCTGAACTCACAAACTATAGGGATGTCTTCTGCTTTTTCTTCCTTAGGTTGAATGTTAATAGCATAACACCAATGCACAATATATCCTTGACATCAGAGCTCACTTGGTTTCATAACAGAATTTAAAGGACAAGGTTTTCCTCTCTTTGACCATAAAACATATTTCTCTCCCTTGTTCCTCTCTTGAAATAACCTTAGGGTCATCACAACCTATCTTGACCCCAGAAGTACACAACCAGATCATTTCCAAAATGATATCAAAGACTGATGAGTCAAAATGAATCAAAACTCTAAGGAATACTATCCCACCAATAATAATTGAAACAAATTAATGAAAGATGGAACACTCAACTCTAGAGTCATTGGATAACTTGAGTCCATAAATGAGTGGATAGAACACTCAACTCAAGGTTCAGTTGCATGGCAAATTGAGTGGATATAAATGAATGACTGGCAACTGAATCAGATAATACACAAAATGGCTTTGAACTTAAAAGAGAGTTTCAGTAGCTTCCGTACTAGAGGTAGCAGCTTCCTTCTTGCTCAACACATAGGCCCTTCCTACAGCTGCGGGCCTTGAAGGTGAGAGTCCTTCCTACAGCCTTTAGTCTTTGGGAACAGACAACAATGAGGTGCTCTGGCTACCACACCACATACATTTGTTATTTCCTACTTGGCAATCCGGAGCGGTGTAGTTAGTTCTTTCACAAATCGACTCCAAATGAAGTCAAGCCCTAAGAGCCTATTGGTAAGAGTGTTCTACCCCACCAAATATCGATTCCACCCATTAGATAAAATGTTGCCACCAAATATCGTTAGATAAAATGTTTCAATATTCACCCATTATCCTCTGGAACCTCTACTACAATGAAAAGGTTCCACTGGGTCATACTTTCACTCTAGAGTGCTTTAGTATGAATCAACTAAAGGCGTTTTTCCAAAGGGTAGTAACCCATCAAAATTTCTCACTGATGTAATCCAAATGCATGACAAAGATTTTGATTGTCCAACTTAAGCTCTATGAAAGTGATCTTCAATAGGAAACTGAGGTTGAATCAACCGAAAAGGGTAAACACATTGTGTTTTCCTTAGCAATGGATTCCATAAGTTAGACAACAATCAACCTCAATACAAAGTGTAGTTAAGATCTACCTTCCGTTCGTGCGTGATACAAAATGATCATCTATTGACATGGGTGCATCCAAATCATAAACCAGCTACCAGCAGCAATTGGGCTCTTAAAAATAGGAAAAGGTGACCAACACTAATGAAAATGTAACATGAAAGTGAATAATAAATGCAACTTGATGGGGAGATGCCATGAAGACAAAAAGATGAAGCCCCTGGTGAAAGCGAGGAGTATCTAATAGTTGATAATCCAATAAGGATAATGGTAGATGGTATGTCATCAGAAAGTGCAGTGAAATATTTTCAAGAGTAATGTCTACTTCACAGATGGAGGTGGAGTCAATGGACTGTTGGCAGGAGTTTCGGCAATTTTGAGCAAGTCTTAAATTACAATGGATTGAAGCAAAATGTCTCTCTAAAGTATCCTTAGTTTCTCTTGTATGGAAGCGTCGGTAGTCAATGGTTTCAAGCTTATGTACCATAGAACAAGCCTCTCCAAAATCCTACAATTTAGGGGATAGTACATCGAGAACCCCCATATAGCTCACTTTGATGAAATTCTTGGGTTACAAAAGAAAATATCTACAATCGATGAGGCATATTGAAGTAATTGCCACTTGGGTTCGAGAAGCGCACAAAATGGCACCCATATGATGAGGAAATATAAGCTTAAAATTGTACGTATCCACTGACTTGAACAGTCTGTACCATTAGACTTCTAGGCTGAATTTCATTGGCCACTGGTCTCCAAATGTGCTACAACATGGGCCATTGGAAAGCTTACTTTCTGGACTTTGATATAGAATAACTAAAACATCTCTATCTAATGGAATGTGTGGCTGCAAGTGGACTAAACTCAGACCTTGTGCCTTAGGATTCTGCCAACTTTGTAGACTTTGACTTGTCTTGTTTCATATGAATGATATCTCCTTAAACTTAAACTCAGGATGGAAAATCCTTGTGTAAATCATGGTGATCATAGACAAAAGTTACTTCAAGATCGGTCCTTGTGCACTTATCAAAACTGTCAAATTGATTGAACTTATGTAATCTGCCCATACTTGATTTCCCTATGCATTTAACCTCAAAATGAGTCAATGGCCCATCATAGGACACATTTGTAACAACCCCCAACCCTAGGGCTACGAGTGTTAATGATTCTGAAATTTTTGGGGTGAGACGGACAGAGTTTCGCCTGCAAACTGGGCAATTCCCAAGCTTAAAGCCTTACATCACATCATCTGCATTGAATAGAAGTGTAAAAGGATACCAGATCAAGCTCAACAGCTACACGTCGGGGACCACAACTCTACGGGCCACACACCCGGAGTATAAGAGATTACATCCCAATAATAAATAGTTCAAGCTAAAAGAATGGCATACCAAGCAGATGGGTGGCTCATATGACCATACATATCTAAATGCATTGGAACACCTTTAACTTATTGTTAAAACTCACCATCGAATTTGATGCTTGAGATCAACTATATACACATTGCATGGATCCATCTGACAAAGAAGAATATTGTCATAATAATCTGATACACATTGCAGACATTACTATTGTCACAAATCTCCGATGATATCATAATAACCTTCATTCCTCACTAACCAACTTTCTCAGTATCTTAACTCTATAATCCATATCCCATAAAGAAAATCTCAACCTGGCTCTGATACCAAATCTGTAACGCCCCAAGTTAACCATGTTTCACTGTTTATATTCTTCTTTAAAAAAAATCCCTTGATTAAAATCTAGACAACCCAATGATAGGGGCATTACCGCTGTCCAAAAGAACAAGACTTGAAACATGAGTGCTGTAAATAATATAGCTAAGCATAACCTCAAACATATACACTCACATCATGTGTTATCAAATGAAGGGTTTATAAACCATAGTAAGATAATTCACCATGCAGTCTACATCTTCATCCATAGAAGAATTCAAAATACAACTTGTTGTCCAACGTGCAATATGGGATATTGATTAATTCCGCTATTGAACTAATTTCTAACAAAGACCACCTCACAAAGTTATAGCCATTCCTAACCTTAAGTCACCCTAGAAGCTTCTTCCAATTTGTTGTCCAACGTGCAATATGGGATATTGATTAATTCCGCTAAAAATAGCCTGTAAGATGGTTTTAAGTCAAGATTGTGCGGACTTAATCATTTGTGTTAGCTCAGATTGACAAATTAGCTTGGCATTTGACTTAGTTTGGCCAAGTGACGGTGCACCTCACCCTGACAATTGTTTAAACAAGGCCCAGTTTTTTTCGTGGTTATATTACAAGTATGGAATATGTAAGAGTGGAAAGAAATAGGAAGAAATGGGTATGAGTGGGTAGGAATGGAAAGAAGTAGATAGCCGTGGGTAAGAGTGATTTGTTAGATGTGGAAGTGGGAAGGAGAGGAAAGGAGTGAGTATTGATATTAGTAATGTCAATGATTTGTGTAACATCATAATAATAATAATAATAATAATAATAATAATAATAATAATAATAATAATAATAATAACAACACCACCACCACCAACAACAACAACAATAATAATAATAAAAATAATAATACTATTATTAATATTATTATGAATTAACAATAACAATAATTGTTATTATTAATATCAATTATTAATATTAATAGTAATTATTATTATTATAATAAAACTTACTATTATTAATGAATATTAGTAATAATTACAATGATAATTACTATTGATATTAAATAATATTATTATTACTACTTCAAATAATAATAATTAATATTCATTTTGATATTAATAAAAATAACTATTTACTAATATTAATAATAAATAATTACAATAAAATTAATAATTAATAATATTAAGAATATTAATTATTATTAAAACTATTATTAATAATAACAATAAATATTAATAATTAATAATTAACAATAAATTCATTAAACAATCATAATAATAATAATAATTATCTTAAAAATAGTTACTAATATTCCTTTTAACAATTAAAAATAACTAATAGTAATCAATAAATTATTATAATAATAATAATTGTTTGTTAAGAATAAAACTCACAATGAATCATTAATAATAATTAACAATAGTAATTATAATAATAACTCTCATGAATGTCGATAATAACCATAATAATTATTGTCAATAATAATAATTAATAATATAAATATTAATAGTGATAGTAATAATTTTTATTAATTGTTAATATTAATATTAATAATTATAATTATAATTATTGTAATGATTATTATTATTAATAATAATCAATATTAGCAATAAGTATCATAATAATTATAATTAATATTAATTATTATCGATGCTTTTAAGTACAACAACAATCATTAATAATAATATTAATAACAACATAAATTACTAATAAATATCGTTAATAATAATTATAAATAATAAAAACAGTAATTAAAAAATTAATAAGCATAATAAAAATTCTTATTAACATCATTAATAATAATAATTAATATTAATAATCTTTAATAATTAACAATTATTATTTCAAAACTAAATAATTACTACTAACAATTATTTTGAATATTAAGAATAATTACTACTAATCTCATTATTAATTCTTTCTAATAATTGGCCATTAGTTAACAATAAAACTAATAAAAATTATAAATCAATAATAAACATAACAATTAGACATTCAAAATAGTTAATAATAACAATTACAATTATTAATAATAGTCTTAGTAATTGTTAATATTAATAGTAATAATAATTATTATTATAGTTATAATTATTTTGATAGTTATTATTATTAATGAATATTAGTAATAATCACAATAGTAATTATTATTATTATCAATACTGATAATCAGAATAACTATTAATATTCATAATAATTATTAATATTAATATTAACAATTATTATTAATTATTTACATTAATGAATGATAAAAATAATAAAACTTAACAATTAGTAATGTTACAAAGAATTAGTATTAATAAAAATAATAATTAATAGTATCAAACAGAATAATAACAAATATTTATTAATGTTATTAATAATAATTACTAATAGTAATAAGTATGAAGATTAATAATTATTATTTAAAATTAATTAAATAATAACAACTAATTATTATTTTTTTAATGTTAGAAATAATTAACAGTGAAGTTATTATTAATTGATAATAATTATTAATAAAACTAATTAATAATTAACAATAATTATTATTATAATAATGCTAATTGGCTAATAATAAATTTAATATTAATTCCAGTTAATAATAAGCATCATAATAAATTTTTAATAATAAATTAAAAATAATATTAACAGTAATAATAATAATTATTATCAATATTAATAACCATAATTATGATTATAATTATAATTATTGTGATAATAAGTATTATTGAATATTAGCAATAATTACAATAATAATTATTATTAATCTTCATAATACTTATTATGCTTCTGTTAATAATAACAATAATTATGAATGTTAATGTCAATAAGAATATTATTAATAAAAATGAATAATATTTTTAATGATAATGGTAATTATTTATCTAAAATAAAAAACATAAAAAATATAAAAAATTATTAATATTAATAATAAATAAAAATAATAATTACAAAATAGTTTTGATTAATATTAATAGTAATGATCATAATAATTATTAATATTAATAATTAATATTAGTATTAATAATCAATTATACTTATTATTATTATAATTATTTTTTAATGAAATTAGTAATAGTTACAATAATAATTACTATTTATACTAATAAGTATTATTACAACAAATAATAATTATTAATATTAATATTAATAATAACAAAAATTACTAATAATAGTAAATATTAATAAAAATGATAAGTAATAATTTTAATAATAATAATTGTTAATAGTGTTAATAATAATTTAGAAAAATAATCATTTATATTAATAACTATTATTTAATAATTAATTGATAATAAAAATAATTAATCATTATAATAATGATTAATCATAATAATTAATAATAATGATTAATTAATAAAAAATATAATAATTAATCATAATAATAATAATTAATATTGATATTAATATTAATAATTAATAATTAATGATATTAATTCCATGGATAATAATTATTGATGTTAATAATAAAAGTCATAATAAAAAATAGGTGAAAATGGATAGGAGTGGAAAAAAATGGTATTTATTTTAAGGAGTGAAAAAGAGTGGAAAAGAGTAGGAATGGGTGGGATGGATTTATTTACCCACAAAAATAACAGGACCTAATTATATCGCATTTAACAATTAACCCCACCATTCTATGAGCTTTATAAAGGACCTATGCAATTTTGTTGGACAATTAATCAAGAGTACTAACCAACGTAAATTAGTAAAAATGCATTATGGGAAAGGACTTTTGCCAAGACTTGGTACTAATATTTTGTATGTCTGATAAATTGATACATCAGAATTGTCGTTTCAAAAATTAAAGGCAGAGAAATCTTTATCTTCATAATATAAATGTAAAAATGAATGGTAGCCTAAGAATGCTTCCCTCCCTCAATCCAAGCGTCTCATTAATTCCGTCAAAATACTCAAAATAGTTAAAAATTAATTTAATTTTTAAATTTTAAAATTCATAAAAATCCACAGGTCCCACAGGTCCCATGATCGAAACCTGACTCTGATAGAAGAGTTGCTTCTGTGCCCTCCTTTGTTTTTTTCGCTCTTTAATTTTTTTCTTTTTTTTTTCAGACAAGTTCTAGGATCGAAACCTGGCTCTTATAGAAGAGTTGCTTCCCTGCCCTCCTTTGGTTTTTCACTCTTCAATTTTTTATTTTTTTCTATTTCTATTTGTCTCCAGCTTGAGGAAAAGCATGAAATAAGATAGGTTTTCTATGAAACTTGACAATAAGGGTTGAACTACTTCTCTCCACATACTTATTTTTTCATTCATTAATACTGCGGCCAATGCCCTTGCGATGTAAGGTTTTTAATAAAAAGCAAAAGTTAATCTTATCAACATTAAGGCACATAGTAAAAGAATTATATATACATCTTTATAATATAAGTGTAAAAATGAATGGTAGCCTAAAAATACTTCGCTCCCTCAATCTTTATAATATAAATGTAAAAATGAATGATAGCCTAAAAATGCTTTCCTCCCTCAATCCAAGCTTCTCATTAATTCTGCCAAAATACTCAACATAGTTAGAAGTTAATTTAATTTTAAATTTTAAAATTCATAAAAATTCACTAATTGATATCCCCCGTTTTCCTACTTTCCCACGTCACCCTCTCTGTCCTCAATAACCACCTAAAATTACATTCCCGCGAAGAGAGGATCGAAAAAATGTGGATATAAAGGATGGTTTCTAGTGGGGGAAAAAAAACAAAAATCATATTTAATTATCATTTTTTTGGGAGCGGATCAGAATTAATTAGCAATCTTAGTATGTCATAACTTGAATCACTAATTTGTATTTACATACGGTATGTAAAGTGTATCATATGATCATAAACTTTTATTCTACATTTCATTTTTTTTAAGGGAAAATTACATTTCATCGATAAGTATAATATATATACACACACACACACACACACACACACACACACACACATATATAGATATATATATGTATATTCCATGTATCTACTTTGTTCACTCGGTTAATTTCTCACTCTTTCCAATCACCGGTCCTATAACCAAATTGTCCTTGAGCACGATGAAAATTGTACAGTGGAATGGGGTTAAGATGGAGAAGATTGATGATTGTCTATGGTGCACTGGACTTAGTGACATGAGATTATTGATGGATTGGTGAAATTAGAGTTCGAGTCAGTGAAAATGGCTTTTCTGATAAATTATCGTTAATTGTTCTTTTATTTGTTTTTGGTTCAATGTAATAGGTTTAATTTTAGTTCTTTCCACTAAAATTTTTCGCGATATGTTATTTGATTTTTTTCAGGTCATATATTTATTCCAACTTTCATTCCATAAGATACAAAGCTTGCAGAACTTTTAATCAAATGAAAAAAAGGTTTCGGCATTGATACTTTGTTAAATTTGTTTCCCAAGATGTATTTTAAATGTAATGGAGTTGATCATCTTGGCACCCTTCCACATCATCATTCATAGTATTTGTATTTTTATTGCTAATTCAATAATTTTGTCATTCTTTAATATTTTTATTTGTTTGTTTTACCTGCTTTTGCCAACAAGGCATATTATGAATATGTACATTATTCTCATTACCTATATTCACAAATATACAGTTTTAAATATTTTTATGCGCGGATATGCATTTGAGTGGAGCTAAAGGCTTTTAGGTTTGCGAAGGAAGAGTCTCATATATTAATTTTTATCGTAAGTTTTGGTCGAAACTAATGCAAAATTTGTCTACCTTGATATGAGATCAGTATTTTGAGAATAACACATCCTATATCAAATTAGGGTATTCACATATTATTTTATTAGTCAGATTACTATTTATAAATCAACATCTTTTTTTTTGTTCATTTAATTAAAAATGTTTAAATCTATATTTTATGTTTATGAATGAATCAATAGCTTTTTCTTTCTCATCAAATACATTTTGCATATATGTAGTTTTGATTGCTTTATTTTTCTAATCTTTTAAATGGCAACTAAATTATTATGATTTTTGTATAAAGTAATACTAGATAAAGATGTGTGTTCTAATCTTATTGAGGTTAATATTTTGGGTAAGATATTGTAGATTTTGATTCTTCTAGTGAAGAATATGTAATTGCTATTATGATTGCCTCCTCCACCCCTTTTCTTATTATATTATCTTCTTCAAAATTTTAGCAAAATTAGTTTCATTCTTTATTTCTCTACCTTACATTCATATCATATTTTAAATAAGTTTTAATATCCTTCTACGAGGGATAATATTTTCAGTCAAGTATGTATTGTGTTCATAATACTATTGTTAGTAGAATAAGCATAATCCTTAGTATCCATCCCTTCTTCTAATTATTTAATGAGTTGTTCTTTACTTTTAATCTCTCCCTACTTCTTTTGTGGTGGATACAGGAAGTAGAACCAAATAATTATAGGGTTCTATTTTTTTTGTTGTATTTGCAAGTTTTTTAATGTAATTTTATTAGTCCTCCATCTCATATAACTTGCAATCTTTTAAAGAAACAAACTAACGAACGAGATATTGATACTTTAAAAGCAGGAGAAGACGTGAGTATGAGATTGGTGGGATACTACAGTAGCACGACAATTGAAAAAGGATGCGAACACTACATAACTTTTTTTTTGTTTGTCGAAAGACCACATAATTTATATATCCAAATTATGTAATGAAGACTACACAATTTATATACACACAATGATGAAAATATTCAGAGGAGACACCCAAAGTGAAAGCACTAGAAGGGAAAAAGAGAATTATTATTATTATTAATGTTTTTTTACAGAGTGGGGAATCTAGATCATTTTCACTCATATTATGATTTTGTGTTTCTGAACTCAATATATACTTCTTTGCTTATAGTTCTCAACTCAATTTCTATAAAAAAAATTGTCAACTCAATTACTTCTAAAAAAAAAGGAGATGATTAGTTTGATATAATTCTAACAAAAAAGGCTTTTCTTTAAAAAAATTTGATGCAGACAAAAAGAAAAAAATATATATGGTTCAATGTTTAAATTATTGATTATAGGATTTAGAGTTAATTAAGATTGAAAAAATAAAGTCCAAACAATGTATAGATTTCTGAATACAGAATGTTCATTTAATTAACCATTTATGTAAAAATTTTTACTTTTTTTATAACTATTATGTGTTTTTGTTAAAAAAAATTCAAACTTCTTTGTTATCAAATTATCCTTCTTTCATAGATTGCTTTTTAAAATTAAGCACCCATGTAGAAGCACGAGTACAAACTAGTACTATAAATGCTAAAATATGTAAGAGGCTGAGTGTTAAGGAAATGAAAAATGCTAACATGAGGGTGAATTTTGGATATATGTTGGTTCACAACCGTTGATCAAAATTGTAGGCAATTCCAACCCTTATATTTATCTCAATAACCATCTCAATAGATAGCACACGTAATAATCTCTCTCTCTTTACTAGACACATTAGGTCTTATGTTTGATTCCCCCCTCTATCATTGTATTGTATTGTCTTTTGTGACTCCTACGAACCAAACATTTTTGATTTCCATCATTATTATTAATGTTTTATATTTTTCAATGCAAATATAAATTTGAGCATGTATTATTAGAGATAATAGAATAATAAATACGATTTCCTTGATTATTTCTATTATTACAATTATTGTTGTTGTCATCATTATCGTTGTTGTCGTTGTTATCTTTCTGTTTGAATTTGATAACATAGTTAATATTAATTATGATCATCTAATTATCAAAAAGAGATTAAGGATTATAATGGATATAGAATTTTTTATTAGTTCATTATTATAGAATACGTGCATATTTCAGAAGTAACCTAAGGGAATCAAATTATAATTACTGAATAAGACATAATATGTGACAACTTATTATCAAAACATAATATAATATATACAATTATAAAGAAATAATAAACATTTTTGATTTCCATGATTATTATTAATATTTTGTATTTTTCGATACAAATATAAATTTGAGCATGTATTAGATAACAGAAAAATAAATATGATTTCTATGATTATTTTCATTATTATTATTGTTGTTATTGTCGTCATTGTCGTCGTCGGTGATGTGATCTTCCTCTTTGAATTTGATAACATAGTCAATATTAATTATGATCATCTAATTATCAAAGGGAGATTAAGAGATTATAATGGATATAAAAGTTTTTATTATTTCACTATTATAGAATAAGTTCATGTTTTAGAAGTTTTAACTTAAGGAAACCGAATTATAATTACTGAATAAGTCGTCAACTTTATGTGACACCTTATTATTAACCCATAATATAATATACACATTCATATAGAAATAATAAACGTTTTTTATTTCCATGATTATTATTATTATTTTGTCTTTTTTAATACAAATATACATTTGAGCATGTATTATTAGAGATAATAGAAAATATAAATATGATTTCCATAATTATTTTCATTATTACTATTGTTGTTGTTGTCGTCATTGTCGTTATCGTCGTTGTTGTCTTTCTCTTTGAATTTGATAACAGAGTCAATATTAATTATGATCATATATATGTAAGGGTTGTGCTGAAAAATTACATATTGTAAGTATAATATAACATTTTGCAAAGGTTGAACATGAAATATTAAAAAATTAAAAATAAAACACGATCATCATATTAGGTCAGTGAAACTGAATTTCTTTCACATTTAATGAATATGTGTTATTAGAGATAATATAAATATAAATATGATTGCCATGATTATTGTCATTATTACTATTGCTGTTATTGTCGTCATTGTTATCTTTCTCTTTGAATTTGATAATATAATCAATATTAATTATGATCATATATATGTAAGGGTTGTGCTGAAAAATTACATATTGTAAGCATAATATAACATATTGCAAGGGTTGAACGTGAAATGTAAAAAAATTTAAAATAAAACACGATCATCATATTAGGCCAGTAAAGCTGAATTTCTTTCACATTTAATATAATTTATTTAACAGAAGGAAATAAATGAAATATTTTTCTTTTTCTTTCATAGCATACATATCTTATAATTAAATTTAATTCATGTAAATCTTAAAAGTGTAATTAATTTTTCAACGTTTCAAATAGATTGACCAAACTCTAATCTATTCAATGCACTAGAAAAAATGAAATAATTTTTGTTTTCTTTTAAACCATACAAATCCAATAATCAAATTCTCTTCATAAAGCACCTAAAATTATGGTTAATCTTTTACTGTTTAAAATAAAATGCCCCAAATGGCCATAAGACTTCAAACTTAGAAATATCTCAATCTACAAATCTGAACTTAACCCATCTCTTGCAAGACAACATAAGGGCATGCGAAGTTTATATCAAAACTTATGAAGCTATTGAGTTGACATGAAAACCAAATGTACAAACTATGAACACATAATTATATCAGCACCCCCTAATGGGCCACTTTAAGTAGGTTACATATTAGCATAAATACAATGTTCAAATTATTTTCGTTCAAAGTCAAATTTTATTTGTGTTGCATGCGAACCTCAAAATAAACCGACTTCAAAATAGTTTCTACCCAACTTCACTAGACAATTAACGACTTCATAAATTTTTTCTCACCAACAAGAGGAAGAGGCGGATTTTCGTCATTGGAGTCATAGATTAACTTATCATCACCTCATTTAGTGTGCTTTATAACAAATTCACTATCTATTGTTTCCAATCATACTTATATAGACTTTTTCAGAATCATATAGTTTTCAATTATTAATCCCATTAGTTATGTACGAAGTTGCTGTATACTTAACTTTTTCATTGAGTTTTTCTATTATTCCCTCTAAATTATAATATTAATCATGTCTATCGTAACTATTCGTTTATTATTTCGATAACATATCTACAAAATGTCTATTTGAACACGTTCCGTTTAAAGCACGGGCCCAAGCTAGTTTTGAGTAAATTAATAAGTACATAAAGCTTCATGTTGGTCGGGCCTAATAAGTTTAGGCCCAACAGCCATTTATGTTGTCTAGGGTAACAACTCTAGCCACACCCCAAACTATATAAGGGGTGTTTAGGGGGTTAGTAATAGACACATTGATATTACATCTCTCATATTCTCCTAATTCTCTCTCACGGCTGTGCCACCATTCGTCGGGCTCTTGGGTTTAGGACGTGGCACATTAAAGCGACTCTAGCAGTCGCTTGGTATTCTTATATTATTGTGGACTATTACCGACAGTATACTTCCGCATTCAGGTTAGTCCTATTTCTTCCTACAGTATTATCAGAGCCTAAACTGTTCGGATTAGTCCCGATTGATAGGTTGATAAATTTGCTAAACCTGAGTTATTGAAAGTATGCTAGTTTATATGTTCAATTGCTTAATTTTCGTAATTATGCAACCCTAATATTCAAAAAGCATGCTTATTTATGAGATTATTTGCTTAATTTTCGTGATTATGCAAACCTGCTAATTTTAGAAGCATGCTTATGCAATTACTATGTCCAGAATCCACTTAAAGATTATGACTTTAGATGTATTGCTTATTAGATATATCTGTTCCTTCGAGATTAGCATGTGCAGTCTGATTTTAGCACTCATGCCGTAGAGTAAAAACAGATGATAGTGATTCAGCCAAGTATGCCTCCATGTTTAAAGACTGGATTTTTGTTCTGAGTAGTTTCAGTTTTGCGATCATGTTAATCGATACAAGCATGTTATTTAATCTAAAGAACAGACTCGATTAGTTTATGCTTGAGTGTCATGCTATCATGCTATGTGCAATTCATAAATCAGCGGCATCAGTATTTTTCCCTAATCTCGGTAAAATTAAAATTTAAAAAAAAAGGGAAGGGGGAAGGACCCGAAACCCTAACCCTAACAAATCTCTGCCCCATGACTCTAAAACCCTAACCCTCACAGACTCTCCCATTGAGATGCCGAGATGGTGGTGATAGCAAAGACCTTAGTGGTCTGCCGCCAAAACAGTCTCCACCACCCACGCCTCTGTGGCAGTGGCGCCGGCGGATCCAGCGAGGCCTAGGTGGCCCTCACCACAACCGTCGATTACCAAAAAAGGGGGGGAGAGGAGGCAGTTTCGGAAAAATACCCATCAGCGGCCGAGGGAAGGGTGGCGCGTCCTAACACGCACCGCCAATGAAGGCTCAGTTTGCCCTTCTTCTTCCTCCAACCGCACCTTTGCTTGCCGATCTACGTGACCTCGGAGAGAAACTTGCAAAAAACCATAACCAGAGGCGCGTGTGTCCCGCGTCGCCGCCTCAGTGGCGCGTGGCTGCATGGGCCACTTCCCCAGACTCGGTCTTGGCAGATCTACGTGGTGGTAGCATCTGTTCTCGATAAGTTAACATAGATTGAAGGCAAAGGGGGCAGTGGTCTCACATCACATAGGTGGTTTTCAGGGAACTGGAACGGCGGTGGTGGCTGCCATGGTCATGATGACAAGTGCCTAGAAAGGAGCTTCGTGCTCCTGGCTATGGCGTCGGGAGAATTTGAGAGGCAGACCAAGAACCGAAGAGAGAGAGAGAGGTCGAGAACTAGCAAGCAGAGAAAGACCGAGAGGAGAGAAAGAGGGGTCGAGTGGCAGAGAAGAAGTAAGAGTTTAGGCCCTTAAAACCCTCCTTGATTTGGGCTGTAACATCCAATAAAAGGCATGGGGGGCCGGTTTAGTGGGCTGGTTATTTGGCCCAAGTTTTGTTTTTGGACCATTTTTCTTTTTGGGTCGGTTTACTTCTTGTCACATTTCAATGATATGGATCAGACTATTTTCGGCTATTTTAGGCCGAATTATTTTTCAACCATTATTGTTTAATTATTATCATTAGTCATAGCATGATTTTAATTGAATTATAATGTATTCAAGTTGATAAAATTTCATGCAGTTAATTCATTTCGCTGAATTAAGGTTTCGAATTCATTTTAATCCTAAATGCATGATTTTGTTATAAAAACATTAATATGTTTAATGTTATATATAAATTCGTTTTATATATGTATCAACTTGACCGAGTAACTTGTTACCGATCTATTGAGTTGAATTTATATGAATTTGTTTCATATATAAAATTAGTATGTATGACGTAAATTTGTTTTACTCGAGTTCAATAAATATCTGTGTGATATGAAGATCCCACTTGGTCGACAAATGAATATGTTTCATAAGTTACATTATATGAATACGTTTTATATAATAGCTCGTTACATGAATGTGTTTCATGATTCAATATTTTTACACAAAATATGAGCAATTATGAATCAGTTAATTGTTCTGTCGTTATTGTAGTTAACAAATGGTTCATTAAGTTTTACATGAACAAGTTTCATGCTATTTGGAAGTATCGTATACTTGATTATTTTATGAATTTGTTTCATGAAATTTAAATTTGCAATATTATATGAATACATTTTATATAATTTGCGAGTCTTATTATGAACTCGTTTCATCCAAATTCTAATATTATATGGATATGTTCTACATATAATTAATTGCAATTAATATTTGGATATATTTCATGTTACAAATTATATTGCGTTCGAATGCATGGATATGTTTCATGTGAATCACCAATTACTAGTATTATATAAATGTGTTTTATATATATGAACTACATGGGTTGTAGTAAACTTGCTAATTGTTTTGGCACTTTTTCCTTACCCAAATTAATGAATGTGGATTCGTTTCATGTTACTTGCTAATTGTGTGATATAACGGTATTTTATGAATTGGTTTTATGAAATTTAAATTCGTAATATTATAAATGTGTTTTATAATTTGCGAGTAACATTTGAATAAGTTTCACATAATTACATAAATGTGTTTTATATATTGTTATTTGGGCATTTTATGAAATTCTTTTGTAACATGCTATTATTCAAATATGTTTAGCATTATAGATTCATTTTATTATATAAATGTGTTTTATATAATAATTTAAATTTTATGTTTGGTATGTCATTGATAGAGTTCTAAATGACATATTAGTAGTTATAAATAATGAGATAACTTCATTAAGTTGGATATCTTTGTGATATATTTGAAATGTTAATTTGTTTAACCATAATGTTCTCCATAAATTTTGTTTTATGGAAAATTGTGATAAATAAGTTATAAAAACTTCTAATTCATGCTTGTATGCGATGATTATGAGCTTAACGAAATTTTCGATCATACGACATGGATAATGGAGTTTTCGATAATTTATTTGTTTGAAAATATGCCTAATGTCCACTTTACAGAATATATATCTTTAGATATGGCAATAAGGTTGGTAATTTGTTTACCAATAAAAGAACTTGATAGCGCTGACTATGATACATAATATCAGAAGATTCAGTTTCTTCTGAATGAACGTGAAATGTTAGGACACTCATTAAGTTCTAGGTCTCATAGGATGGCAAAGATGGTACTGCTAGTGAACAGTATCCAGAAAACTTAAAAGCATACCAAAAGTGATTCGAGAATGAATTGATCAACATGCTATACTTTGTAGTACCGCATGAATGACAGTCTAGTGAGGGATTGAAAATTACCCTACTGTTAAGTATGCATGGGATTAGCTTAGCATCAGATTTGTCCGATCCATTCCCTCATAAAGTTCTAGACCTAAGATTGGTATTGCCAAAGGGAAAAATACTAAGGGAAATAAAGAGGGGCAGACGGCACGTGTGAGTGCTATGACTGTGAAAATTAGGGATCTTATACTTAGGATTATCCTGAGCCGATTGAGTTACCTTCTTTCGTATCCTGGATAATATGTGTGCTTTCAAGCATTTATTGCGAACTGTGATCCTTAGTGGATTGCAGATACGGGAGGAACCAAGCACATAGTTCGGGAATGAGTTGATTTTTGTGAACTTTCACCACTACATGGTGGATTCACAAATCGTCGTTTTAGGTAACAACAATGGAAAAGATGTTCCTGAATTAAGGACAAATCATTCGAGGCTCCTTGAAGGGACTACGTTGTCTCTTCCCGATGCTCTCTATGCACTTGGGGTGCGATGTTTCCTCGTGTCTTCTATTCCTAAGATTAGTTTTCTTTAATATTCATCTAGATGTCTTAGACATCATATGGCATGGTGATCTGTTTGGTCATGTCACATTGAAAGGTGTTTTCAATGGACGAAATAGAACATCTTCCATCATTGTCCCATTTTCGACTCTATTTTAGGCATGCTTGACTTGACCATGAGGGTTAAGATAGAGTTAATAGATTAGCTAAAGATGGCCTTATAAGACCAACTCACTAGGCTCAAGGTGCAAAATGTGAGTTATGCCTAGCTAGTAAAGTAAGAGGAAATCTTTTTGTAAGATTTCGAGTCTATCAAATCCCTTAGCGTTCATTTATTTTAGACATTTGCGGGTCCATGAATATGAAAGCATATCATGGAGCTACATATATTCATGATATAGATATATGTACCTACTATCCCACCGTTATTAAGTACTTGATGTGTTCATATACTTTATAACGGTAGTAGGACTCAATTGGTACGAAATATTAGAACTCTTCGAACCAATCGAGATCATGAATATTTTCTTCGTGAAACAAAATCCCGTAGTGTCGATTTGCTTAAGGATGAGTTCCCTAGCATTTGGTGAAATTTAAAAGGACCTCAATTTGTATGAGTTACAACAACACTTTCAACCACCTCTCGGTGGGGGGAGGATTTGAATTCTAACTAAGTCACCGAGGATGGTACACATTCCTTACTTGGTAAGAATGGTGAAGGTTTGTCTGTCAAGGAGAATGAGGTTCGTCCTCAATCTTCAAATGTTGAGGAGAGTCATTCCTGAACATGTAGTTAGTCCACATGTTTAGGATCCCACCTCAAATGGATAATGGGAGTAACTTTCTCTCCATACTCAAGGTTCTATACCTCTTAGAGAAAGAGGGAGGAACTCCTGGTCCCATATCTCTTAGAGAAAGGGGGAGGGATTTCTCACCTCGTCAGACAAATAATGAAGGTCCTAAAATTCGAAGGAGTTGGCATGAAAGAATTCTTCAACGATTTTTCTACATCGAAGAGGAAATATTCCCATGTACTCCCTTGGGAGTTGAGGATTCTACCTCTTATAAAGAGGCGATTGGTTCACCAAATCACAAAGAGTGACTGGATGCCATAAGGGATGAGATGGACTCACTGACAAGGTTTAAGAACCCCTTGGAACTCCACCCCGGTGTAAGTCTTCAAGATAGAACACCGGGTGGATAGTTCAATTGATAAGTTCAGGCCCGAATATTCCTGGCCCTGGTTGCCCATTCAGACTTTGAGTAATTCGAAATGGACGTAAAAATTGCTTTTCTTGATGGCGATCTTGAGAAAGAGATTTATATGGACTAACCCATTGATTTTGTATCAAAGGGATAAGAGGACAATTTGTGTCATCTTAAGAGGTCCATATGTGATCTTAAGCAATCTTCCAGTTCTTGGTACTCTAGATTCCATAAAGCCATTTTGGCTTAAATGGTTTCAGAAGACCATTGTATATGTCGAAAGATCAACATGGGGATTACGTTCCTCATGTTAATGACATACTGTTGACTAGGAACAACTTGGAGATGATTAAAACTACTAAAAGGTAGTCATTTCATGTCCTTGAGACGAAGGACATGGGTGAAACTAGGTATGTCCTAGGAGTGGAAATAATCCAAAGCCGTCCCAAGAAGCATGCATCAAAGTGTCTTGGAACGATTTTGAGTTTATAATTCCTAACCCATAGATACTTCAGTTGAGAAGGGTTCAACCTTGAGTCTTGCCCAATGCTCTAAAACAGATGACAAAATAGAGATAATGAATAATGTCCTTAACCCTAGTATCATAGTAAGCTTAATGAAAGCCATGTTATGTACATGACCTGATATTACTTTGCGGATAATTTGATAAGTCGTTATCAAAGTAACCCAAGACTTTCTGATTGACAAGTCATCAGGAGAATCAAATGCTATCTTCGTGGTATTGATAACTCAGCATTTTGCTATCAAGGAGCAGGCCTCAAGTTGAGAGGATGCTCAAATTTTGATTAGGGTGATAACTCAGATGAGTCTAAGTTAAACTCAGGACATGTCTTCACCCTGAGTGGGAGAGCCATGTCATGGTGCAGCACAGAAGCACAGCTGCACAACAATGTCAGCTATGGAGGTAGATTGTGTATCTTGTACCATAGAGACAAAAAGCATTGCTATTGGGTGTATATATATATATATATATATATATATATATATATATATATATATATATATATATATATATATATATATATATATATATCTATATATATATATCTATATATATATATATATATATATATATATATATATATATATATATATATATATAGATTGACAAGGTGATTATGCTCCCTTAACTAAACCCATTCCTAGCGATGTGTCCCAAACTCAATGGTTGAGTCTTGGATTTCATAAGGTTTGGTATCTAGACATGTTCTGTTACGTGATGGACATGTTTCTTTTATGGGCAAGATGCTCATTGTTGTACGTTAGGCATATTGAAATGTCACAGGCTTCTGATTGGCCTAGTCACACAGGCAATCACCCTGACGCTTGAGTAGCGAGTAGGATGAGACTGAATCATATTAGCACTAGGTGTGCAATATTAATTACTCACACTGTGTGAGTGGAATGAATATAGTCGCCTTAGTAAAACTAAGATGAGACTCGAGGGAGTCGAGTATGAAATAAGTTTTCATATTGAAGCCTTAAAAACCGAATCTTGAGTGTCAAGACCAACATTCAGTATGTTGATCTAGTGGCTCAGGTTAGATTTTTGGGTGAAAATCTGGACTGACGATTCGCATGGCATAAAGAGTGACGAATCCAACTAGGTGGGAGCTATGCCGTGCCACACATCTCATACTGTGTGTGCTTATAAGACAACCCATATGTGGGGTGACAATTGAATTCCCTATCACTTGTCACTGTGTGACCCTATGGACGATAATCCTTTGACTTAAAACTATGATATTAAGTCGAAGCTTAATGATGCTACTTTAATGTGATTCTGAAGAACCACGATGTATACGGTTCAGCGAGAATACGTTAGGAAAGCAATTAAGCTAAGATGAGATTTCATGAGTGTTTAAGGAAAAATCTATCCACCATCATCATATCAGCCCGGGCGATTATGTTGAGAACATAATCATATGATATATCAGGCATAAGGGATTAGAGATGCCATTGGTGATGTCTTGGGATATTTTTGGGTATCGTCTTTCGTGAAAGTGTCATATTAGTTGGATGGTAACCTCATATAATACTACTGGTTATTTTTGATCGCACGTCCTATTCCTGGTATGAAGTGTGAGGAGTTGTGGTACATGCAGAACATGTGTTTTACAGCCTAAGTGGCCGAGTGGGAGCTGTTGGTCGGGCCTACTAAGTTTAGGCCCAACGGCCACTTATATTGCCTAGGGTAACAACCCTAGCCACACCCCAAACTATATAAGGGGTGT
This sequence comes from Carnegiea gigantea, assembly GCA_029747015.1. NCBI lineage: Eukaryota > Viridiplantae > Streptophyta > Magnoliopsida > Caryophyllales > Cactaceae > Carnegiea > Carnegiea gigantea. The sequence continues at coordinate 5,290 of JAKOGI010001732.1, read as the reverse complement.
TTAGGGGGTTAGTAATAGACACACTGATATTACATCTCTCATATTCTCCTAATTCTCTCTCATGGCTGAGCCACCATCCGTCGGGCTCTTGGGTTTAGGACGTGGCACATTAAAACGACTCTAGTAGCCACTTGGTATTCTTATATTATCGTGGACTATTACCGACAGTATACTTCCGCATTCAGGTTAGTCCTATTTCTTTCTATACTTCAAAATTAGGGAAAAGTACTTCCCATCAACACCACACCCTTTTCACACAAACCAAATTAAAAAAAAAAAGAAAAAGAGAGCCTTTTCATATAAGGCAACAGAAGAGGCCAAAACAGAGCATACAAGTTAGAGAAAAGGAGAAAATAGAATGAAAATTTAATCCAAATTTCAAAACGAAGGCCGAGAACTAAACGAAATTTATTGGGTGGATGGGTTATTGGAATCAGGGTGTTTTTGGAGCAGAGCGAAGCTAGCATGTGTGTAGTGTAGTCACCCGATAACCCTTCTCAATGGGAAAAGAATACACGGGGAAAATTTAAAACTTGGGTGTAAGAAATTGGCAAATAGGCTGATGAAAATCCACTTTGTTGGGCGGTTGGGGTTGTGTGTTTAACACTTTTGTTGTCGAGAGGTTGCAGGTTCGAGTTTGACATAGGCATTTTCATTGTTTATTTTTGTAAATGCTTTTCTCTTTTAAAAAAATTTTAAAAAATGATTTAATTAGTTGCCTAGAATTTTTCAGTAATTAGTTTGAAGCATACGTAACTTTTTTTCAAAAAAAACTTTTCAGAAATTAGTTCGAACTTATTATTGAAAGCCACAACAATTTTTTTCTTAAAATATTTGCTTATTTAATTGAAGCAATTAGTTACTATGATTTTTTTCATGCATATAGAAGTAGTTCTTAATATAAGAAGTGCAAAGACAATATCCTCTTGTCCTACCTACACTTCAATTAACACTATAATATAGGAGTAATTGATCGAAGGAAGAAGCCTTGTTCATGTATATAGAAGGGCATAGCCTTTTTCAACAATTTTTCATAAAAATCAAATCATAGGAGTAATTGAAAAATCACAGCAATTTTTTCAAAAATAAAATAGTTCATTGTTTTATTTTAATTTAAATGCTTTAATTGACTTAAATTTGTTATTTAATCTTTCAATTTGTAGGTTAATTTGCTTTTTTTGTTTAATTTGTGAGTTTATTTGTCAATTTCAACTCCAAATTTGTTTAATTGGTAAGTTTAATTTCAATTCTTGGTTATTTCATTGATCTTTAATCTTTTTAAAAATGAATGTATAAATATTTCAAAAAGATAGCTAACGAATCATCATTACTTTCAAGTTGTAATTACGACACCCTTTTTGAAATTCCTAACTTCGCCACTGTTTTCGAGGCGAGATATGGAGGAGATGATTAATGACATCCCACTATCATTGAAGGAGATGGGGATCTCAGAAAATAGAGGTTAGCTTAAGGTAGAAAATGAAGGAGTTGTAGACCTCAAATCATAAAAATAGCTCGAACAGAGATGAGGGACACGGGGGGAGCAATGGTGTCTAGCCATCTATGGAGGAACCGCCTCATAGATGACAGATCTGTCGTCTCTGCTCTGTGTCAGAGAAAGAGATAGACGAGAGAGAAAGAGTGGAGGGGGGAAGGTGAAAAGATCAAGTCTGAACTAGCGGTGTTTCTTGCTTGTTGACTTAAGCACGTCGCTCACATACTTCGCTTTTCATTTTTCAACTTCGGTCATTTTTGACAAAAAGAGGCCCAATTCCCACCTAGTAGACCAGTGCAATCAACCTCGGCGCCACACTCAAAATTTGAGTTGTTGACTGTTGGGTCGACCCGAACCTAAACTGATAGAATATGAAATTTTTCGAGTTTTAGAGTTCTGGCAATTTTGGTTTTCGAGTCATAAATTCGAGTTTTAGAACCTGAAATTTTTGGACGGATTCAGATTGAATTTTTGAATTGGGTCAAATTCTATCGAGTCTATTTATTAGTCATCAAGTACCTTTTTTAAGTACTGAGTGAAGCCATACACGAAAAAATGCTACTCTTTAATATCGTATATATACTTAACATTATGATGTTGTCTTTAATACACATTTGAGGAATACTGATTCCTCCTTGAATGGAATGACTGGTACAAAATGGGACAAGTTTCAATTGAATATTATGATGGCATGACATTGTCAGCAATACGTAATGAAGTCTTAAAGTCTACGAACGTGATTGTGAAAGCGCAAGGTGAAAGCGATAAACTTTACTTTCAGGTGAAATTAGGCAGCTAGAGATGCCGGATTTCAGCCACACAATTACGTACTTGTGGTGGGATCAGAAGCCTGAATGTCCGGATGATGTTTTTGTCCAAAATTTCAACAAAAATCTTACGCATGATGGAGGCATGCATTCATTAGCTGGTTGTGAGCACAACAATAAGGGTTGCTATTTAAGTGCCTGCTTTTCTGCTGCCCAACTGTCCAAACCTTTTGGTCGTTCCTTCCATATTAATTTTATGCTAACAACCGCCAAAATTTTGTTGCCTAACAAACGTTTTATGAATTACTATATAAGGTTTGATAATTTTATCCTCTCCTAGAACTTGTTTTTTTCGCGATAAGATATAATTGTAAGTTATAAGAAAATATAAGAAGCTGTAAGAAGATTTAAGAAGTTGTACCAGAAAATGTAAGAAACTATAAGAATAAATATAAATAGTTGTAGAAATATTGAATTATTAAAATTTGTAGATCTATATATATAATTGTTGATCTTTGATGTATGATTCGTGAAATAAGTTATTGAACGAAAATAACTTATGCATAATATATTAGTGATACCAATGAAATTAATTTTATACCTTCACTTAATAAATTATTTGTTAACATGTGGATACAAATAAAGTTTGTTCTCAATGGACAAAAATAATAGTGAAATAACAATTTATAGAATAACCTTTAAACGAGCAATTAAATAACAACAATATAAATATTTGATCACTCATTTGTAGAACCAAATATGTTCTAAACTTGAGGCCTTTTTTATCATTAGTTTTACCTCTGTATAAGAAAAGAAACAAACTCTCTTTAATTAAAATAAACACTTGAAGATAAAATAGCAAGTTTTCTCAACAAAATTGAATAGAACCCTTAAAAATTAAAACTATTTAAATTTAACAAATTAAAATTAATATTTTTAAGATGACACTACCAAAAAATTATAAAACTAAACCCCTCAAAAATATTAAGCTAGCATTTGTGAAATATAAAAACTTTGAAAATAAAGACAATCATAGCTCTGGAAGTTTTATTTTTTTGTTAGAAAACAAGGAGATGAAAAACTATAAGTCAATTTGAACCTAATGGATCAACTTATGGATTAAATAGCCCTAATGCTTTCATGACCTATAGTTTGACTATTTTTATATATGATTCACATCGAAACTCAAACATGAATAAAACATTCGTATTACAATTTCAAATACGTGTTTCCTTATTTTCTCTATACTTGCTAAACAACATAATTTAATTCAACATATAAGTTTTTATGTTATATTTATTGAACAAATATTATATTTATCATAATTTTGAACTAATATGTTTACACAAATATTACGTTTATAAAAATAAATACAGATTTTCATATTGCTAGCATAAAAAATATTATGTTTATATAAATACTATACATATTGAACAAATATGAGGAGAAAAAATGACGGCTAAAATGTTATAAAACATTCATCATAAACTAAACATGCCATAAACAAGCACAAAAAATGTACACTAACCAATAGTTATTGTAAAGGAGATTTAACAAGATGCAAGGAGATGTAAAAGATGTATGAAAATGCAAGAAGATGTAAGAAGTTGTAAGAAACTATAAGAATTTGATTAAGTTGTAAAGAGCTCTAAGAAGTTGCAAGGAACTGTAAGTTGTAGCCTATAGCTCATTATCTCGATAAACAACAAGACCCTGGTGAGTACTCGCTCCACTTGACTTTGAGGTAACGTTTAGTTGGGTGGAAATTTAAAAAAAAAAATCATTTTTCGTGGAAACATTGTTTCGAGGAAATTGGATTTTCATATCAAATTTTTTATCTCTTGGTGTAAGATAAATTATTCTTTATGAAAAAAAGAAGATGTCAACTAAAATATTTATTGTCTGAATTATCATGGTGAAGATAATTGTTATCCGAATGAAATAATGTTTGAGCTCAAAATTCATATTTAAACTTCTTTTAACCTTTTTCATCGGATAGTTAAATTTCGACCAAGCTATTGACATTATGTTTAGAAGCAAAAAATATCAACTAAATTGTTAGTGGTTGAAAAAGGTTAATTGAATTGTCATAAAGAAGATAAACATGAACCAAATGAAAGATTTTTGAGCTCAAAATTTATATTTGAGCATCTATTAATATTTTTTTATTAGATAATCAAGGTTTAGTCAAAACCATTGAAGTTAGATGAACTTTCAGGAAAACATTGATATTGGGTGGGTAGCAGATCAAGTTTTAGAAACTAGGACCAACACAGGGAGTTTGGTTGGTTGATATCACAAGATCCATCCCATGTTTAACGTTTCCACCATAAATTATCCATGGAGAGCGCTGACAAAAATTTGGGCCCAGGTCGATTTGGCTTCAACCAAATCAAAAATTCAGACTAAAACTTCATAACCGGACTCTGTCCAACCTGATTTTTCAATGTTCAAACCTAGCTGTCCGACATTGTGTTTATAAAAGTTTCTAGACATTTGGACCAAAGCTACACCTAAATAAGTTTTCTAATGTTTGAACTCGATTTCTAGACAACCAGAACCTGTATGCCCACTCTAGGACCCGACTAAATTCGGACATGACCAATTGTCCAAATTATAATTTCAAACAAAAATTTTGTCACCATACCCGACTTTTCAAATCCAACAAATTCAAATAGTCAAGTTTGACAAATTTTGACCAGCCCTAATCATGAACAAGAATAATCCTTTCAACTCTAAAGGAAGCTTATGCCTTATGCAGAATCATAACTAATTGAAAGGAGAAATGCGCCTTGTAATAAAAGTTGCTAGACCAAGTAATATGCGGGCTAGCATAAATTTGGTTTGTCAATAAACGCCTTTAGCTTTTGTATGACATTTCGCTCAAAACTACACCATCGTAAGGAAACGAGATACATACATACATATATATTTATTATATATAATATGATTTTTATTATATACTATAGTATATATATAGATATACTATATATATATATGAAATATATACACACAACAACACACACAC
>JAKOGI010001731.1:115000-189154 GCA_029747015.1 Carnegiea gigantea | reverse complement strand
ACACACACACACACACACGTAGAGAGAGGGCAAATGTTTCTTCTTGTTAGGCAAGAACCGACATGGATGGTGTTGGACGGGCCTAATGAGATTTGGCCCGATGGCCCCTTAAGTCGCCTAGGGCGATAATCCTTGCTACCCCCTAGCCTATATAAAGGGGTTTAAGGGGGTTAGCGTTGGTAGACGCAGTGATGCGAATATTATATCTCCTATATTCTCCTACTTCTCTCTCATGGCTGAACTACCATCTATGGAGTTCTCAGATTTAGGACGTGAAACCCTAAAGCGACTCTAGTTGCCGCTTGGTATTATTATTGGCATGACTAGTATTCTTTATACGCATGGACTATTACCGGCAGTATATTTCCGCATCTAGGTTAGTCCTATTTCTTCCTATAGTGGTATCATAGCCTAAACTGTTCGGATTAGTCCCGATTAATAGGTTGATAAATTAGCTAAACCTGAAGTTATTGAAAGCATGCTAGTTTATATGTCTAATTGCTTAATTTTCGTAATTATGCAACCCTAATATTCTACCAGCATGCTCATATCATTGCTTCATCCAGAATCAACAAAAGATAGAATTTTTTATTCATAGTCGTGGATGTATATGCTTTGTGAAATCAGTGTGCCGCAACAGTTATCAATCATAGATAGATCCGATTTTTGATTGATAACCCGTGGTTCTGATTGATCAGATTATGATATAAAATTGACGAAAGCATGTTTACATAATTGGTTCTGGCCAAAGACTGAATTTTTTTAGTTCCGTTATGCAATTATATATATGCAAGCATGTTTTTAGTATAGATTATCTGCCAAGCATGCTTCGATGACCAAAGACTGTTCTTTTTCTCTGATTAGTTTGGTCGTGTAACACAAGCATTTTTTTTTTCTGAATTTAAATACCAGACTTGATTAGTTGCTGCTTGAGTATTACGCTACCATGTTCATGCTATGTGCGGTTCATAAATTAGTGGCATAATTCGTTACCCTAATCACGAGAAAACAAAAAGGGAGGGAAGACGAGAAGAACCCGAAATTCTAACCCTAACCCCCCCTTTGCCCCGAAACCCTAACCGTAGAAAGAGGCGGCGGCGTAGACCTCAATGGTCCGCCGCCCAGTCTGTCTCCACCGCCGATGCCTCAGTGGCGGTGGTGGGGAACACGGCAGAGCCTCGGTGACCCTCACCGACCTAGCACCAAAACCAAAAAAAAAAAAAAGAGACGGGTAGAAGAAAGGAAACCGTGTTTACCCATCAGACGCCTAGGAAGGGTGGTGCGTGTACGTCACGCGCCACTGACGAAGAAGCCTTTTGCTCCTCTTCTTCCTCCTATCGCACCCTTGACTGCCGATCTACCCAAAATAGCCGAAAGAAGAGCGAAACCCACCAGATTGGCGGCGCGTGTGAGTCACGCGCCACCGCGTGAGAGGCGCATTTAGTGCACAGCTGGCATTTTCTGGCTCGGAAGCAGCCGATCTACACACTGGTAGCCTTTGTTGCTGTCGGCGGAGGGTGGGTGTTGTCCTCATATGGGTTTTTCAGCCAACGTTCGCTGGGGTTAAGGGGGCAACATGAGGCATGAAAAGGAGAGAGAAATTTGGAAGGTAGAGAGCCTTCCATAGTCTAGGAACCATGGAGCTCGGTGCTCCACAGTTACGCCGAGAAGAGGAGAAACAGAGGAGAGAGAGAGAGAGATACATTTCGGGTATGAAAGCAAAGAGCTAGAGAAAATTACCACTGATAGGCAAAGGCACAGAGAGGAAAGAAAGTGAGCATTCCAGAGTTAGGGTTAGGAATGAATAGTGACAGTCACTCTTTTAAACCGAGAAAATTGGGCTTTCAGGAATAAACCTCTTTTTTTGGGGGGGGGGTTGTGGACCATTTTTTGGGTAGGCCGAATAGTACATGCTCCGGTTTTTATTTTCAAAACCATATGCTCTGGTTTTGAATTTTTTTTTCATTGTGGATTTTCATTATATTTTTGAACCTATTTTGCTTGAATTATAATGATATTCAAGTGGATAAAGTTTCATGCAGTTAATTCATTTCGCTGAATTAAGGTTTCGAATTAGTTTTAATCCTAAATGCATGATTTCGTTACAAAAACATTAATATGTTTAATGTCATATATAAATTCGTTTTATATATGCATCAACTTGACATTTTCATGACCGAGTAACTTGTTATTAATCCATTGGGTTAACGTTATATGAATTTGTTTCATATATAAAATTAGTGCATATGACGTAAATTTGTTTTACTCAATAAATATCTATGCGATATAAAGATCTCCTTGGTCGGGTAAATGAATATGTTTCATAAGTTACATTATATAAATATGTTTTATATAATATCCCGTCACATGAATATGCTTCATGATTTAATAATTTCATGCAAAACATGAGCAATTATAAATCAGTTAATTGTTCTGTCATTGTTGTAATTAACAAAATGATTCATTAAGTTTTACATGAACAAGTTTCATGCTATTATTTGGATATATAGGGTATTTAATTATTTTATGAATTTGTTTCATGAAATTTAAGTTTGCAACATTATATGAATACGTTTTATATAATTTGCGAGCTTTATTATGAACTTGTTTCATCCAAATTTTAATATCATATAGATCTATTCTATGTATGATTAATTACGACTAATATTTGGATATATTTTATGTTACAAAGTATGTTGCATTTGATTACATGGATACATTTCATATCAATCACCAATTACGAGTATTATATAAATATGTTTTATATATATGAACTACATGGGTTGTAGTAAACTTGCTAATTGTTTTAGCACTTTTTCCTTACCCAAATTAATGAATGTGGATTCGTTTCATGTTACCTGCTAATTGTGTAATATAGCGGTGTTTTATGAATTGGTTTTATGAAATTTAAATTCGTAATATTATAAATGTGTTTTATAATTTGCGAGTAACATTTGAATAAGTTTCATGTTATATATAATTATATAAATGTGTTTTATATAATGCTATTTGGGCATTTTATGAAATTCTTTTGTAACGTGTTATTATTCAAATATGTTTCGCAATATAGATTCATTTTATTATATAAATGTGTTTTATATAATAATTTGAATTTTATGTTTGGTATGTCATTGATAGAGTTCTAAATGACATATTAGTAATCATAAATAATGAGATAACTTCATGTAAATTTGGTTTACATTAAGTTGGATATCTTTGTGATATATCTGAAATGTTAATTTGTTTAACCATAATGTTCTCCACAAATTATGTTTTATGGAAAATTGTAATAAATAAGTTATAAAAACTTCTAATTCATACTTGTACGAGATGATTATGAGCTTAGCGAAATTTTCAATCATACGTCATGAATAATGGAGTTTTTTGATAATTTATTTATTAAAAAATATGCCTAATGTCCACTTTACAGAATATATACCTTTTAGATATGGCAATAAGGTTGGTAATTTGTTTACCAATAAAAGAACTTGATAGCACTGACTATGATACATAATGTCAGAGGATTCAGTTTCTTTTGAATGAACGTGAAATGTTAGGACACTCATTAGGTTCTAGGTCTTATAGGATGGCAAAGATGGTACTGTTAGTGAACAGTATCTAGAAAACTTTAAAAAAAAAAAAAAATACCAAAAGTTGTTTGAGAATAGATCGATCAAGATGTTATACTTTGTCGTATTGCATCAATGTCGATCTAGTGGAGGAATTAAAAGTCATCCCACTGTTGAGTACGCGTGGGATTAGCTTAGCATCAGGTTCGTCCGGATCCATTCCCTCAAAAGGTTCTGGACCTAAGATTAGTATTGCAAAAGGGAAAAGGCTGAGGAAATAAAGAGAAGCATATAGCACGTGTGAGTGCTATGATTGTGGAAATTAGGAATCTTATGCTTAGGATTGTCCTAAGTCGATTAAGGTACCTCCTTACACAGCCACTCCTGGATAATGTGTGCGCTCTCAAGCATTTGTTGCTAACTGGGATCCTTAGTGATCGCAGATATGGGAGCAACCAAGCACATAGTTCAGGAACGAGTTAATCCTTGTGAACTTTCACCACAACACAGTGGGTTCACAAATTGTCATTTTGGGTAACGATAGTAGAAACGATATCCTTGAATTAAGGACAAATCATTCGAGGCTCCTTGAAGGGACTACGTTGTCTCTTCCCAATGCTCTCTATGCACCTGAGGTGCAATGTTTCCTTATGTCTTCTGTCCCTAAGGTTAGTTTTCTTTAATTTTCATCTAGATGCTTTAGACATCATATGGCATGGTGATTTGTTTGGCCATGTTAGATTAAAAGGTGTTTTCAATGGACAAAATAGAACATCTTCCATCCTTATCTCATTTTTGAATCTGTTTTAGACATGCTCGTTTTGACCATAAGGGTCAAGATAGAGTTAACCAGCTAAAGATGGCCTTTTAAGACAAACTCACTAGGCTTAAGGTGCAAACTGTGAGTTATGCCTAGCTAGTAAAGCAATAGGAAATTTTTTTTGTAAGATTTCGAGTCCATCAAATCCCTTGGCATTCATTCACTTTAGACATCTGCGGGTCCATGAATATGAAAGCATATTATGGAGCTACATATATTCATGATATAGGTATATGTACCTACTATCCCACCGTTATTAAGTACTCGATGTGTTCATATACTTTATAGCGGTAGTAGGACTCAATTGGTACGAAATATTAAAACTCTTCGAACCAATTGAGATCATGAATATTTTCTTCATGAAACAACATCCCGCAATGTTGATTTTCTTAAGGATGAGTTTCTTAGTATTTGGTGCAATTGAAAAGGGCCTAAATTTGTATATGTTGTAATAAGACCTTCAACCACCGCTCGGTGAGGGGGAGGATTTGAGTTCTCACTAAATCACCGAAGATGGTACACATTCCTTACTTGGTAAGAATGGTGAAGATTTGTCTATTAAGGAGAATGAGATTCGTCCTCAATCTCCAATTGTTAAGGAGAGTTATTCCTGAATATGCAGTTAGTCCTCATGTTCAGGATCCCACCTCCAATGGATAGTGGGAGTAATCTTCTCTTCTTAATCAGGGTTCCATACCTCTTAGAGAAAGGGGGAGAAACTCCTGGTCCCATACCTCTTAGAGAAAGGGGGAGGGATTTCTTACCTAGGCAGACAAATAATGAAGGTCCCTGGATCCCAAGGACTAAGCGTGGAAGAATTTCTTGACCTTTTTTTTTTTCAAATTAGAAAAGAAATATTCTTATGTACTCCATCGGGAGGTTAGGGATCTACCTTTTATCAAGAGGCGATTGGCTCACTAAATCATAAAAAGTGACTGGATGTCATAAGGGATGAGATGGACTCACTGACAAGGTTTGAGAACTCGTTGAAACTCCACTCCGATATAAGTCTTCAAGATAAAATATCGGATGGATAGTTTAATTGATAAGTTCAGGCCCGGATCCTCCTAGCCCTGGTTTCCCATTTGGACTTTAAGTTGTTCGAAATGGAGTAAAGATTGTTTTTCTCAATGGTGATCTTGAGAAAGAGATTTATATGGACTAACCCATTGATTTTGTATCAAAGGGATAAGAGGACAATTTGTGTCATCTTAAAAGGTCCATATGTGATCTTAAGCAATCTTCCAGTTCTTGGTACTCTAGATTCCATAAAGCCATTTTGGTTTAAATGGTTTCAGAAGACCATTGTATACGTCGAAAGATCAACATGGGGATTACGTTCCTCATGTTAATGACATACTGTTGACTAGGAACAACTTGAAGATGATTAAAACTACTAAAAGGTAGTATTCCATGTCTTCGAGACGAAGGATACGGGTGAAATTAGGTATGTTCTAGGAGTGAAAATAAAAAGGTAGTCATTCCATGTCTTTGAGACGAAGGACACGGGTGAAACTAGGTATGTTCTAGGAGTGAAAATAATCCAAAGCCGTCCCAAGAAGCATGCATCAAAGTGTCTTGGAACGATTTTAGATTTATAATTCCTTACGCATAGATACTCCAGTTGAGAAGGGTTTAACCTTGAGTCTTGCCCAATGCTCTAAAATAGATGACGAAATAGAGATAATGAACAAATGTCCCTAACCTTAGTATCATAGTAAGCTTGTTGTAAGCCATGTTATGTACATAGCCCTGACATTGCATTACAGTTAGTTTGATAAGTCATTATCAAGGTAACTCAAGACTTCCTGATTGACAAGTCATTAGGAGAATCAAATGCTACCTTCGTGGTATTGATAACTCAACATTTTGCTATCAAGGAGCAGGCCTCAAGTTGAGAGGATGCTCAAATTTTGATTGGGGTGGTAACTCAGATGAGTCTAAGTTAAACTCAGGACATGTCTTCACCCTGAGTGGGAGAGCCATGTCATGCTGCAGCAAAGAAGCACAGCTGCACAACAATGTCAACTATGGAGGTAGATTGTGTATCTTATACCATAGAGACAAAAAACATTGTCATTGAGTATATATATATAGACTAACAAGGTGATTATGTTCCCTTAACTAAACCCATTCCTAGTGATGTGTCCAAAACTCATTGGTTGAGTCTTGGATTTCATAAGGTTTGGTATCTAGACATATTCTGTTACGTGATGGACATGTTTCTTTCATGGGAAAGATGCTCATTATTGTACGTTAGGCATATTAAAATGTCACAGGCTTCTGATAGGCCTAGTCACATAGACAATCACCCTGACGCTTGAGTAGCGGGTAGGATGAGACTGAATCATATTAGCACTAGGTGTGCAATAGTGATTACTCACACTAGAAGTGTGTGAGTGGAATGAATATAGTCGCTTTAGTAAAACTAAGATGAGACTCGAGGGAGTCGAGTATGAAATAAGTTTTCATATTGAAGCCTTAAAAGCCGAATCTTGAGTGTCAAGACCAACATTCAGTATGTTGATCTAGTGGCTCAGATTAGATTTTTGGGTGAAAATCTAGATTGACGATTCGCATGGCATAAAGAGTGACGAACTCAGCTAAGTGGGAGCTATGCCGTGACACACATCTCATACTGTGTGTGCTTATAAGATGACCCATATATGGGGTGACAATTGAATTCCCTATTACTTGTCACTGTGTGACCCTATGAACGATAACCCTTTAACTTAAAGCTATGATATTAAGTCGAAGCTTAATGATGCTACTTTAATACGATTCTCAAGAACCACGATGTATACGGTTCAGCGAGAACACGTTAGGAAAGCAATTAAGCTAAGATGAGATTTCATGAGTGTTTAAGGAAAAATCTATCCACCATCACCATATCAGCCCGGGCGACTATGTTGAGAACATAATCATATGATATATCAGGCATAAGGGATTAGAGATGCCACTGGTGATATCTTGGGATATTTTTGGGGTGTCGTATTTCGTGAAAGTGTTATGTTAGTTGGATGGTAACTTAATATAACACTACTTGTTATTTTTAGTCGCACGTCCTATTCCTGGTATGAAGCATGAGCAGTTGTGATACATGGAGAATACGTGTTTTACGGCCTAAGTGACCGAGTGGGTGCTGTTGGACGGGCCTAATGAGATTAGGCCCGACGGCCACTTAAGTCGCCTAGGGCGATAATCCTTGCTACCCCCTAACCTATATAAAGGGGTTTAAGGGGGTTAGCCTTGGTAGATGCAGTGATGCGAATATTATATCTCCTATATTCTCCTACTTCTCTCTCATGGCTGAACTACCATCTATGGAGTTCTCGGGTTTAGGATGTGAAACCCTAAAGCGACTCTAGTAGCCGCTTGGTATTATTATTGGCGTGACTAGTATTCTTTATACGCGTGGACTATTACTGACAGTATATTTCCGCATCCAGGTTAGTCCTATTTCTTCCTACAGATGGCATATAAAGCAATCATTAGTGTAAAATACAATAAAGCCTCTCATCATATGCGGAGTAATTAGTTGAGTAAAATCTACTAACATCACATAGTCTGACAAATAGGTGTTTCCCAATAGAGAAAATGCAATGTCCAGAATCTATATCGAAAGTGTTCTCATTATTTTCTTTTAGGTGTTCCTTGTAAAGAAAGATGGCAAGTATACAACTGTTAAGTTGTTCCAATCATTAACCCATTTTTTATCTAGGGTGTGCCAAAATGAAAAGGATAAAGAAAAATCAATGATCCACGGCACATTATATGGCCGCCAATAAAAGAAAACAGGAGCAGTTTCTATAGCTACTAATGTCGTCTCATGTAAGGTCGACCACATGAATATTGTCATTCTTTGTGGAAGTTCTGTATTCCATGCCAAAGCCTAGCATCCGTAAACACTAGTGATGTCTTAATTTCTCATAATATTAAGCGCATTTTTATGTGTTAGAAGAAGAACATCCCTAAAATAATGAATTTGTCATTTCTAGGTTCGGGCTAATAAATTAAAAAGAATTGAATGACATCAAGCACATTAGAGGTAAGACATTCATCATATTCCCAGTCTGTGGAGCCATCTCAAATTTCAATCATTGTTATGTCTTGTATCTCAAGTGGAATCTCCTTAATCATATAACATCAGTGGCATGCTCATCGCCCAAGCATGGTCTGAGAACAAAGTTTTGTTTCCAATTCCTAAGTCAACTCTTACACCTCTAAGCATATTAGAGTTTCCTACAAGCCCACGCTAGGCATTAGATGCGATAGGCTTAGTCAAAAAAATCTATGCATTTATGCCACATACCTCTAGGCTGGAGAGCTTTAGGATTAAAAAGAAAACGGCAGTCAAGTTTCATTAAAAATCAAAGAAGCTTTCACATTAACAAATATACAACACATAAGGTAGAATCCTAATTAGACAAGCACATGTACTTCCAGAGGAGTGAAAAGAGAGAGTTAGAGTAGAGTCCTATAGACTTGTAGCTACTGTAGAACGTCATTAGAAACCTCCCACACTGTAGGTGTGATGCGATTGTTAAGGACCTATACATCGCGTAACCGGAACACACGACACTAGGATAAAATGCAAACACCATTTACGAGATCAGGGGATAAAGGGGCCATAACTAATTGTGGCGGCGAACGTGGTGGACGAGGGTAGTGGTTCCTGATCTCTCTTCTCCATCTAATCACAAAACCCTTAGGTCACCTATGTGTGCCAGAGAGCAATGCCAAAATGTAGCCAAGTTGAAGGAAAGATAGAGACGGACTACTCGAGACTGAAAATAATTGGACTCTATTTGAAACGAGCACCCAGTATAGTATCTAATCTTGGTCTCGATTTAGCTCCACGTTTTTTTGGTCTCTAAAATGGTCTTAATTAGAGTCCGCTTATACTTTTGGTATCTAAATTTAGTCTCAATCAAACATGCACACTACCTATGTCTAATTTTCTTCTCTATTTAAAAATAGAGACTAGATTTTAATTCAGTCCCCAAAAATTCAATCTCTACTTAGGCGAATTCTTGTAGTGAAATTACAAATCAAGATTAGTCTTTGCAATTCTGTAAGGGAAAGGCAAAAGAGGAGTAAAGTTTTGGGGAAGATTGTTTAGGGTCCTTAGGTGTAATAGCCCGACCCTAAATCATATTTATTTACGTAATTAATTCCATTATTATTTTCCTCGCATTTATTTATCGTGTTTTATCATTCCGATTGGGAAAAATTCATTTGGAACCCCACTTTACAATCCGAGTTGTAATTATCATAAAATTTTTGGTGAATTGACAGTAGGCCATAATAAATATGATTCAAGCGATTAAATTATTTTCCATAACATCACAAAAATTTAATTTTTGGATATGCAAACATGCTATCACAACAGATTGTTTTATTTTCGAGTCCAATTCATTTGTGCCAAATTTGAGGCCCAACAAGTTGGTATGATTGGGTTTAGCTAATTATCATTATTTATGCGTATTTATTATTAGCAAAAAGCCCCTTTTTGAAGGTTAAATATCAGCCAAGTTAATAAGATAAGTTCAACGAAAATTTTAAGCAAGCAAAGCCACACATTTTCCTCTTTCTTTTCTCCTTTCTTTGTTATCCCCACGGTTTTCCTGCTGCTATTGTTGTTGAATTCTAGTGGCTACCGCCACATTTAGCCACTAGGTAGGGCCACCTCCGGGCACCAGCACCTGCCTCGAACACCGCTAGCCACCAACCACCATCCCCAACTCCTACCACTACCAAACACCACCTCCATCACCTTATATTCAAGCTTAAGTAGGGTAAAATCTTATCCTAATCATGTTTACTTTTGGGTTTTTATGTTGGAGTTAATTATGGATCATGTTATCTTGACATATACAAGGGTTAGTTCGATATTTTATTGAGTTGCTTAAGTAGGGAACATGTAAGAATTGGAACTATACATGGTCATACAAGGTTGATGTTTAAAATGATGAACTTTGTGTTCTTTGATTTAATGTTGTGATCTTTGGCATGAAACATGGATTCAAAGTTGTTGGTGATCTTATTAAATCCATTCACGGTGAGTTGGATGAAAACTTGAATGTGTCATAACCTAGGGTTTCATCATTATGCATGATTCAATTTAATTTTTGAATCAAGTATGTTATTTGGATTGAATTAGGTGAAATCTAGAGGTTGGATGTGTCATTGACTTAAGAGAATGATGTTGTATGAGTTTCGCCAAAATTACTAGGTTATGGAAAACCCTAGAAGTAACCAAAACAAGTTGTTTGGTTTATTTATGCAAGTAAATGAGTTTATGGTAGCATTTTGAGTGATTATGTGGAGGGGAAAAAAAAACAAATTGGCCGAGAAACAGACCCAAAAATAGGGGCACTTTGGAAATAAACTGGTATTTATTAGCAAATCAAAAAATTGTGATTTTTAGTGGATAAGAAGGTCAATGGGTTATCTTTCAATGCCTCTCAAATCACTTCATTCTGAGTTTTTTGGAAAAACTTATGGGCGATTTACGAGGCGATTTACGAAGACTGTGCACAATAAACTGAAGCCGTGCACCATTTTGTTTAAGCTCAATTTTGGAAGTCGTGTTGTGGCAGTTATATTTTGCACTGTGAATGAAAGTGTTGCAGAACTTCTTAAGCTTTTCATATTATGGTTTCATGTCTCAATTTGAGGTCAGGGTTGAAAGATACAAATTTTCTAACGTGGACCTTAAAGCGATAATAAAATATTGCGAGACTATTAACTAGAATTTTGGGAGCTCAGTCAAAAATTCCAAATAATTGTGGATATTGCAAAGAAAATACAGAGTTCAGTGGGTCTAACAACTCTGATTGTGATTAAAAACTCAATTGGGTTGAAAAAATGAGTTAAATGGTCATGTGAATGAAATTGAAGAAGTGGAGAGAGTAATGACCCAAGAACAGTGCTTGTTGGGCCAAGTAGGTGTGATCAAAGCAATTCGGAATCCACTTGGCCAAAAACCCATATTCCATTTATAATCATTAAAGTGTTTTCATCATAACCTCAATTATTTTATTTTAGTTAATCTTCAATTTATTTTACTTCGAGTTAAATTACCCTAATATATTTAGTTTTTAAATTGACTTAGTGTAATCTATCTTATTTTGAAATGTTGAGTTGTGGATGCCATTTAATTAATTAATTTCTATTAAAGTTATAAATTATGAAAGTGAGTGTTGTTGACTAACTACATATACTTACCATTACATTTCTTAAGCCGAATTGGGGCCTAGTCTATCGTTCCTCATTGTGCATAAATATGGTCAAGTGAGATTGCATTTTAAACACTCCAGTTATGTTCATTGCCTGTATCTTTAGAAATCAGAATGTATTTATCAAAGTTACAATGTTTTGGAAAGCATATCTATGAATCAATTTACTTAGTAATTTATCCCTTAATCAGTTACCTCGTCAGTAATCATTTATAAGGCACTCGCCCTCAGTTACTCGTACGGCCTCAAGGTAGACCTCTTGATCAGCGTGCCAGGTGTACACCTATATATAGATCATAACTGTTACAAGGGGTTCACTACTAGATAATAACTAGCAATACAGTTTTATGTTCACCTTATTCACTTTTTTAAAGTAGAATGAATTGCGAAGTGGCACCTAACCAATTTTTAAGTGATCCTTTAATAATACAGGAATACATGTGCTGAGCTTTTGCTCACATTTCAAAATGTTTGTAATGTTTTACTTTAGACAAAAGCTCAGTGAATCGCTCTCATGCTAGCAAACCAGCTAAAGAAAGTAAGTGAGTGAAGGATTATGGATGGATCGTTAATGATGTTAGTTCAAGAATATTTTGCGAACTGTACTTTGAGATCCTCAGTTAATAAAGTTGTAAACTTTATGGAGAATTGGTTTACTGTGATGTATAAACCTTATGGTGGTTAGTAGTTGTTCGTATATGGTTTGATAATGTCTAAATGTGCATGATTGTGATCTATACTTACATATGTTATACCTAGTGCACGTGCTAAAAGCCTTGTCCTTCTGTGCAGTGGCAACACTCCAATCATCAGGTTTATCAATTTTAATTAAGGTTTTAATTAAAGAGTATACAAATAGTGAGGCATACACATTGGGGGTGTTACAATTTTGGTATCAAAGCTAGGTTTGATTTTCCTTGATGGGATATAGAGTATGACGAGTAGAAATAGGAGACTAAGAAGGTTGGTTAGTGAAGATTAATAATATATCGTTAGAAATTTATGATAACAGAAATGTATGTTTATCTCTCACATGCTCTTCTTGTATGTTCTTTCTTATTACATGGATTCATATGCAGTGAATATGGTGTTGGTTACTTCTATGGCCGCTCACGTCTCTTTACTACATGATAGTATGGTAGCCCATATACAGGACCCCTTTTATGAGTTTCACAGTGTTATAGTCTGTACACGTAGGTAGTTGTGGTCCTTGCCTACAGTTGCCCTTCGGGTCGATTTTGGAACCCAATATCATGACTTTATGACTACTAGAGCCCGGGATGGAACAGACCTAGGTTCCAGCTTTAGCGGGCTTGGGCTACCATTACCAACGAGCTGCTACTTAAGGAGGAGTTTGAGTAGAGGGGGATAAGCATGGACACTCTACAGTATACATTTCCTTTATACTTTGCAGTCTCCCCACCTACATCACCTACACTTGCTCAGGGACTTCCATCACCATCTGCACCAGGTGCTTCTCAGCTGCCCGACAGCCCAGAGTCATCAGAATCCAAAGAGGGCATCCCTCTATCTGATGGATCAGGGGAGATTCACATTGTCATGGATCTCCTTAATACACTAGAGGTAGTCGAGTTTAGTTTTGATGATGAGCTCATGGAGGACCCAGAGTTGGGGGAGCATCAGCCTGGTCATGATGTCAAGGATGCAGAGTTTGGCACCTTAGACAGCAGTTTTGACTCAAGCGAGGAGCCTAAGGGTGAGTGTGACCCAGACTACGATCCATCTGGGTGTCACTACATTGATTTAGTGTTGACTTCTTAGTCAGGTTATATTTTGAGCCCCACATGTATATAGTATGGTTGGTTGAATAGATGAATTTTGTGCAGACTATAACATTGTATATAGTTAAGTAGATCCTTCTAAATGTGTTGACTAATCCCACCTTCTTTTGGGCATGTGGCGGACTAAGTTTCTTGGGGCTAGGTATTGTTTTAGTTAGGAGGCTGGAGTAAGGGTTGACTGCAGTTAGATCAGCTGGATGTGATATTCTTTCATTGAACTGCATATATGCATGTAAACAAGCAGTTATGACAACGATGAAATGAAGCGTTGGCCTATGTTTTAATAATACTCGAACCATGTTAGTTTGTATCTAATGTGTACGCATATCTTATATGTAGTTGTAGTTAAGTGATTGGATTACTTTGCTTAATGTATAGTCAGAATGTCTGAATCAGTGAAAAACAATACAGAGACCCACATAGGAGATGATTCATATCATGATCAGAGGTCAGGTGACCAAGCTTCATGTAACATTTCATCAAACCTTAATGGAATGTGCCGAGTCCCGCCCTGAGTTGGTTAGTAACACGGGTAACCCTAACTACTAGCAGACCTTGGTGTCAAAGTAGATGAAATGAATTCCCCCAACACCTTTTGAAATCCCTTCTAAAGTCAATAAATTAGTAGATAGGGTAGCGTGGCACAATCCTAAAGTATATGATGGAAAGTATGACCAAGTGAAACTAGAATAATAGATTAGAGAGATAAAGAAGATTTTCATAGTAGTGGAGGTTTTAGATGAGAAAAAGGTGATCATTTGGATGTTTTACCTAATTGGAGAAGTAGACATTTGGTGGAACACTATTAAGATAAGCTATTAGGGCCTTATTTCACCTGAAATAAATTCTTGGAAGAATTAATAGCCAAATTTTACCCAATTATGATTCAACTTCAGAAGAAAAAAGAATTTATGGAACTAAAGATGAGTGGTAGTATGATGGTAATGCAATATGGTAGTAAGTTTATGGAACTATATAGGTTAGTTCCTGAGTTTGTGTCATCTGAAGGACTGAAGATGAGGAGATTTGAAGAGGGTTTAGCCTGCTATATTCATAATTAATTAGTTGATCAATCAATCCATACCTACCAAGAATTATATGAGCGAGCAGCTAAAGCGGAACTCTCTTTTCAAATTCTAAGCCATTTTGTATATTATTTGATTCAAGTGCCACTTATTCATTTATATCTACCCGATCTACCATATAATTGAACCTTGAGCATATAAAGGCAGAAATAACCAATTATAGAATCAAGTTACCTAATGACTCTATAGTTCAGTACCCTAACTCTTATAAACTTGCCCTTAATCCTATTGGTGAAATCATATTTCGTGGAGATTTGATTCAATTTAATTTGTCAGACTTTGATACATTTTGGGAATGAACTAGTTACATATTTATGGGATTAATATTTATTATGAAGACCTTAAGGTTATTTTGAGGGATAAAAAAGGGAAAGAAGTATGTTTTTATGCCAAAGTGAGGAAAAACCATGTCCGTTAATTTCTACTAAAGCAAGTAGGCTATTGCGCCAAGGATATTTTGGGTATTGGTATAATGGCGTTGACATTCAAGAAAGGGAAGAAAAAGCAGAAGATAATCCTGTAATTTATGAATTTAGAGATGTTTTTCCTAAAAAGTTACCAAGATTACCTCCTCAAAGAGGAATTGATTTTGAGATTAAACTTCCCTAGTGTCCAACCCATCGCCAAAGCCCAATATCGTATAGCCCCAACAGGGCTTAGAGAACTGAAGATTTAGTTACATTAACTATTAGAAAAGGAATTCATCAGACCAAGTGTATAACCATGGGGTACCCTAGCTTTATTTGTAAAGAAGAAAGATAGAACCTTGAGGTTGTATATCGATTGCATGGAGCTTAACAAGATCACCATCAAAGACAAATACGCCTTGGCCCGAATAGATGATTTGTTTGATTAACTGCAAAGAGCAGGAATCTTTTCCAATATTGATTTGAGGTCCAGATACTATTAGCTTAGGGTTAAATCTGAAAACATCCCCAAAACCATGTTTAGGACTAGGTATGGTCACTATGAATTCACGGTGATGCCCTTTGGCCTGACCAATGCCTCTGCGGCCTTTATGGATCTTATGAATAGAGTTTTGATAAGTTTGTGGATGTCATCTTGATATACTCCAAGGATAAAGATGAACACATTGTTCATTTAAAGACAGTGTTGCAAACCTTGAGGGAACACTAGTTATATGGTAATTTAAAGAAATACGGGTTCTGGTAACATTTTTGAGAAATGTAGTTTCAAAGGAGGGGATATAGATTGACCCCTAGAAGATGAAAGCAATTACAGAGTCACCAAGGCCCTCCAATGTCATTGAGATTACAAGCTTCTTGGGTTTAGCTGGCTATCATCAAAGGTTTGTGAAGGATTTTTTTTAAAAAAAAATAGCATCTTCCCTAACCAATTTATTGAAGAAAGCTATTAAGCTTGAGTGGATGCAGAAGTCTGAAAGGGTATTTCAAGAGGTAAGGCACTAATTAACTACCGCCCTAATCCTAACTCTACTAGTAGAAGAGGAGTAAACTATCGATACTGATACATTGAAGAATGGGTTGGGGTGTGTTGTGATGTAAGAAGATAGAAGGGTAGTTTATGCCTCCGAATAGCTCAAGCCTTAGGAGAGGAATTACCCCACCTACGACCTGGAATTAGCGGTTGTGGTCTTTGTATTAAAATTTTGGAGGCATTACTTACATAGAGTACCCTATAAGATCTTTACAGATCATCAAAGCTTGAAGTATATCTTCACGCAGAAGGAGCTCAATTTGAGATAAAGGCATTGGCTAGAATTGCTTAAAGATTGTGACTTGCAAATCCACTATCACCTAGGAAAGTAATGTTATGGCAGATGCCTTGAGTAGGAAGACACGGCATAGCTTGAACACTGTAGTGATTATGTAGTTGAATGCCTTGAGAGAGCTTAGCAACTTGGGTGTCTAATTAGTGCCACATAGGCAAGCAAGTGTTCAATTGTTAGCACTTACTTTACATCGCTCCATAGTGGAAGAAATTCGAGTGAACCGGGAACATGACCCTGAACTCCATAGGATAAAGCAAAATTTAGAGAAAGGGAAGTCATTTAGGTTTGTTGTACATGAAGATGGGACTTGTGATGCAGAATTGGCTGTGTGTACCCAAGAATGTGGAATTAAGGAAAAAGACCTTAGAGGAGGCTCCTAGCACTCAATATTCGGTGCATCTAAAAGGCACCAAGATGTATAGAGACTTGAGGCAATATTACGATGGAATAACATGAAGAAAGAGATCGTAGAATATCTAGACAAGTGTCGGATTTGCCAAAAGGTTAAAGCTGAGCATCAACATTCCGTGGGTGAACTACGACCTTTAGAAATTCGCCCTTGGAAGTAGGACTCCATCTCAATGGACTTCGTCATGGGATCACCGCTTTCTTCTTCAAAGAAGAATGCCATCTGTGTAATAGTTGATCGACTCACTAAATCGGCCCATTTTCTACCAATTAGGGATATCTAGGCAGTTGAAAAACTAGCCCAGCTATATGTTAAGGAGATATTTCAATTTTATAGAATTCCTACAGACATAGTGTCAGATAGAGATCAGATATTTCAAGCCCATTTCTTTTGGCAAGCACTTCAAAAACCCTTCAGAACCAAATTGAATTCTAGTAGCTCCTATCATCTTGAAACAAATATGCAAACTGAAAGAAAGAATCAGATTCTAGAAGATGTGTTAAGAGCCTGTGTGTGGGAGTTCCAAGGGAAATGGAAAGACGACTTACTATTGATGGAGTTTTCTTATAATAATACTTATCAGTCCACTATTAAAATGGGCCGTTTGAGGCTCTATATGGAAGAAAATGTAGAGCCTCGTTGTGCTGGACTGACTTAGATAAAACATTGACCTTGGGCCCAAAACTAATCCAAGAAGCCACTAGAACAACCAGGAATATTCAAGAGCATATAGGGGTTGCCCAGAGTTGACAGAAAAACTATGCTAGCAAAAGAAGAAGGCCTTTGGAGTTTCAAGTAGGTGATAAGGTTGTTTTGAAAGTTTCGCCAAAGTGCGAGGCAAACTATGGTAACAATAAGGAATATTCACGAGCATATACTAGTTCTACCTATAGAACTTGAACATGTACATAACGTATTTCATATCTCGCAGCTCAGGAAGTACATTGCAGATCTGGCCCGTGCTACTATAACTAAACCCATTGAAGTCACTAGGGATCTAGTTACGAAGAGCAGCCAGTCTAGATACTAAATCGTAAGATTAAACAGCTATGCAACAAGAAGATAACCTTAGTCAAAGTACTTTGGTCAAATCATACCTACTCAGAAGCCACTTGGGAAACCAAGAAATCCACACCTATTTGAGGTAATCTTGCATATTTGTGACAAAATTCATAAGTTTCAAGGACGAAACTCTTTAATGGACGAAGATGTAGTATCCCGACCCTAAATAACGTTTGTTTATTTAATTAAACCACGTTATTGTTTTTACTCGCATTTATTTATCGCGTTTAATTATTTCAATCGGAAAAAATTCATTTAAGCCCTTACTTTGCAATTCGAGTTTTAATTATCGTAAAATTTCGGGTGAATCAATAGTAGGCCCTTATCAACATGATTCAAGCAATTAAATTATTTTTCGTAACATCACAAAAATTTAATATTGGGCCATGCAAAAATTTTATCGCAATGGAGTGTTTTATCCTCGACCCTAAGTCATTTGGGCCCAATTTGGGGCCCAACAAGTTGGTATGATTGAGTTTAGCTAATTATGATTATTTATGCCTAATTATTATTAGCAAAAAGCCCATTTTTAGAGGGTAAATATCAGCTAAGTTAATAAGATAAATTCAAAGAAAATTTTAAGCAAGCAAAGCCACACATTTTCTTATTTCTTTTCTCCTTTCCCTGTTTCCCCCATGGTTTTCCTGCTGCTACTGTTGTTGAAATTTAGTGGCTGCCACCACCTTCTACCACTAGGTAGGGCCACCTTCGGCCGCAAGCCCCCACCCTGAACACCACCAGCCACCATCCCCAACTCCTACCACTACCAAACACCACCTCCATCACCTTATATTTAAGCTTAAGCAAGGTAAAATCCTATCCCAATCATGTTTACTTTTGAGTTTTTAGGTTGGAGTTAATTATAGATCATGTTATCTTCACATAAACAAGGGTTAGTTTGATGTTTTATTGAGTTACTTAAGTAGGAAAACATGTAAGAATTGGAATTATATGTGATCATACAAGCTTGATGTTGATGAACATTGTGTTCTTTGATTTAATGTTATGATCTTTAGCATGAAACATGGATTCAAAGTTGTTGGTGATCTTATTAAATCCATTTATGGTGATTTGGATGAAGAATTGAATGTGGCATAAGCTAGGGTTTCATGATTATGCATGATTCAATTTAATCGTTGAATCAAGTATGCTATTTGGATTGAATAAGGTGAAATCCAAAGGTCGGATGTGTCATTGACTTAAAAGAATAATGTTATGTGAGTTTTATCAAAATTACTAGGTTGTGAAAAGCCCCAAAAGTAACCAAAACAAGTTGTTCGGTTTATTTATGCAAGTAGATGAGTTTATGGCGGCAGTTTGAGTGATTATGTGGAGGGGAAAAAAATCATATACGGCTGAAAACAGACCCAAAAATAGGAGCACTTTGGAAATAAACTAGTATTTATTGGCGCATTGAGAAATTGTGATATCTTTCAAATGCCTCTTGAATCACTTCATTCCGAGTTATGGGTGATTTATGAAGACTGCGCGTGATAAAATGGAGCTGTGCACAGTTTTGTTTAACCTCAATTTTAGAATCATATTGTGGTAGTTGTGTTTTGCACTGTGAATGAAAGTGTTGTAGAACTGCCCAAACTTTTCATATTAGGGTTCTATGTCTTAATTTAAGGTCGGAAGTAAAAGATACAAATTTTCTAAGATGGACCTTGAAGTGGTAATAAAATATCACGAGACTGTGAGCTAAAATTTTGGGAGCTTAATCAAAAGTTCCTAAAAATTTATGAATATTACAAAGAAAATACAGAGTTTAGTGAGTTTAACAACTTTGATTGTTGATTAAAAACTCAACTAGGTTGGAAAATAGAGTTAAATGGGCATGTCAATGAAATTGGAGAAGTGGGGAGAGTAATGACTTAAGAACAGTGCTTGTTGAGCCAAGTTGGTGTGATCAAAGCAATTCTGAACCCAATTGCACCCCTCTTGGCGTTACACCCTTGTTATTCATCTCAGAAATTATCAAAAGCCCATATTCCATTTATAACCATTGAAGTCGTTTCACTATAACCTCAATTATTTTATTTTGATTTATTTTGCTCCAATTTATTTTACCTCGAGTTAAATTACCCTAATATATTTAGTTTCTAAATCAACTTAGTGTAATCTATCTTATTTTGAAATGTTGAGTTGTGGATGCCGTTTAATTATTTAGTTTCTATTAATGTTACAAATTATGAAAGTGAGTATTGTTGACTAACTACATATACCTACCATACATTTCTTAAGCCGAATCAGGGCCTCGTATATCATTCCTCATTTTGCATAAATATTATCAAGTAAGATTGTATTTTAAACACCATGGGTACATTCATTGCCCATATCTTTAGGAATCAGAATTTATTTATCAAAGCTACACTATCTTAGTAAGTATATCAATGCCTCAGTTTACTTAGTGATTTATCACTTAATTAGTTACCATGTTAGTTACAATACCTAGTGCACAGGCTTAAAGCTTTGTTCTTCTAGACAACAGTAATGCCCCAATCATCGGGTTTATTAACTTTAATTAAGGTTTTAACTAAAGAGCACACAAAGAGTGAGACATGTGTGGTGGGGGTGTTACATTAGGAACCTCATTGGCATTATTCATAACATCATCATGCACATGATTAGAGGGACTAGACACCTCTTTCTCAATAACATTCTCATCATACAAGTTCACATCATTGGTAACCTCATTAAGCCCCTCAAGTTGTTTGCCCCCTATCAATATCATGGCATTACATTGCTCTCAAGGGTTAGGTCGTGCTTACTAGGAAGTTTATCGGGAGATGTAGATGAAGAGCTAGCTTGTTAGACAATTTGAGCTCCCAACATCTTGTTGTGACTAGTAAGCATATCAACCTTAGAAGCTAATTACTTAATGCAGTCATCTTGCTATTATTGTGTCATAAGTATACCCTCTATCATTGCCTCTAAGTTCAAATTTTAGGGAGCTTGTGGGGAAAGGGAGGCCTTTGAAACCCTGGGACTGGTCTAGCATGCATTTGTGGCATGAGGAGGTAGACAATGGAGCCACACTTTTGCCTCATCCCTAAGCAAGAAAGGAAATAATTGAAGATGGATGGCATCATTGGATACTCCATTGAGCTCCAAAGTCTCACACACCTCTAAAAAAACCGAGAGGTGTAGATTGGGATCCTCCATTAGGGTGCCGCCAATTGTGATTGTTGTATCATCAAAATGAGATTTTGTTTGAGCTCCAAATTACGGGTCACCAGATTAGGACGGGCAATGCTTGAAGTGATGCCTTGGACTCGTAGGATAGCGAAATCCCGAAGTATCATTCTTTGGTCTCCTCCGCTACCGGTCATCTTAGGTGAGGTCTCACGAGTCTCGTGCACTTTCTTCTCTAGCCTTTCTTTCCTTCTCCTCGAATGAAAAGTCCACTCTATCTCATAATTGCAATTATACTAGGTAGGACTTTGCATAGGGAAGAGATCATGCAAGCAACAACCTAAGCACCACTAAAGCAAATCAAAAATAAAAAGAGACAAATGCTTACTCAATCATGTAAGTGCTAACTCAAAATTTGATAATTCGGTCCCGACATGACTCACACTGCAAGTACACAGGTGTTGTAGTATAAATTAAATATTGCTCCATAAAGACCAATGCAATCTATCAAGTTTTTTCCTAATAAAATACTAAGCAGAATAAGGAGCGAAGTAGACTGTTTATCTAAAATAGTGAACCACTATATCGCAAAAATGAGAAATCTATTAATGAAAAACATCTAGGGATTTATTTTGCCTACAATGGGTTAGATCGTTATGTGCTTTTCTCTAGTTCAGTTGATTCAAATGATGATAATTAAACAAAATTCCATCTTTCTCTTCAAAATAAACTGAATTACTTTAACTAATTTAATCATTATTCTTTCAAATGTTTTTATTTTAGTCCAAGTTGAAGATTTTGATTACCAGTTTTTGCTCTAAACGTACAATCCTCTCTCAATAACCAAACGTTAAGTGTAACACCCCAAATGTGCATGTTCCACTATTTGCAATAATTTAATTATCTTTACTTATTAGAAGTGATAACACAATGATTGGTGCGCTACTGTCGTCTCAAAAAGGACAAGGCTTCAAGTAATTACACCAGGGGTGTTTGAGCTAAACACAAATCAAATCCAAAGAATTCAGCATTATCCAAACCATATGGAAGTAACTAATATCAAACAAGAGGTTGTACATCAAATGAATAAGTCACCATTGTTGTTACAGGTCAATCTCCGAAAGCCTCAAAATACATCACCCAAAGAAACAATAAGTGCAATACATCATCACTATATGCTAAACTGATCAGGCTCCCTTGCTTATTTATCCTCTTCCGCAGGTTTGCTAGGCTGAGGGCGATTCATAAGCACTTGCCTAGACCAAAATATAGCAAACATTTCGAAATATGAGTCAAAACTCAGCACATGCATCCCTGTATTGTTAAATAATCATGAAAATATTGACTGGGCCCACTTTGCAATTCATTAAAGTTTAAAACAGGGAATGGGATGAATATAAAACTGCATTGCTAATTATTATCTAGTAGTAGACCCTTGATATTGTTACGATCTCTAGATAGGTGTACATCTGCCAAGTCAATTAGGGGACCTAGCCTCAGGCCATACGAGTAATAGAAGGACAACACCCTGTAACTGATAATTAATGAGGTCACTATTTATGAGACAAAACCCTGACTAAACTTATTCATTGATTTACTTACCAAAACATTACAATTTTTATAAATACATACTGATTTCTAAAGACAGGTAATAAACGTACCTGAAAATTTTAATGCAATCTCACGAAGTAATGTTATGCACAAAACAGGGAACAAACAATAGATTAGGCCCTGATTCTATTCAAAATGTCATTATAAGTATACGCAGTTACCACACGTAAAACTTATTCTCATAGTTGATAATTTAGTTCAAAGGGTAAAGGCTTAACAGATGCAAAAGTAAATAATTCGTAACTTAAACTCCCAACCTTAAGTTGAGACCTAAATCCCCAATATGGAAAGCTTAAAAAGTCCCTCAAGACTTTCATTCATAATGCAAAGCATAATTCCCACAATAGGGTTCCTAAAATTGGGCTAGAACGCAACTGTGCACAACTTCTGTCTATCCTGCGCAGTCTTAGCAAAATGGGCGTAACTTTTTCCACAGAACTTGGATTAAAGTTATTAAAAGGTATTTGAAATATAACTTATAATCAATATATATACACCAAAAATCACAATTTTTTAATGATCCAAGCCTAGCAGTTTGTTCGTAAATAGACCCTGTTTCAAATCTGATCATAGCCAGCTGCCCATGTTCTCAACCCTTCTTTTGCACAAAATTTCCCTCTAAAATCACTCTTTAAAATTACTAAACCATTATTTGTTCTATAAAATCATCTTATATAGCCATGTTACTCAAGTTTACTCCATAATCATCTTTATCTAATTTTCAATTCTTCTCTTTTCAAAATCACTCAAAAGATATACATAAGCTTACTTATTTGCATAAATGGGCAAAATGACCTCCTACAATCAATTGGGGAAATTTTCATAATCCACCCCTTTTACAAGAATCACACCAAGTTATTTTCCAAGTTAAATGACACATCAAAGATTCATTTCTTATCCAAGTACACACAAATAACATGCTTGATACCACGAGTAAGCTAAACCATGTATAATCATTAAAATCCTAGCTTATGACCAAGTTTGATTCACCTTTAACTCATCCAAAACTACACCAACACCACCATAATCATTTATAATGCCAAAGATCACCAAATCAAATACAAAACAATCCATAAAAATAATTTTAACTTAAGCTTACATGATCATGAACAACCTCAATTTTTACTTGCTTTCAAAATTTACCAATCAATTAAAACATCAAACTATTACTTCTATCAAAACAATATGATCAACAATCAAAAATAACGAAAACAAGAATCAAAACCAAAATACAATCAAAATCAACAAGATAGGGTTAGGGTTTTACTCACTTTGATGCTTGGGAAAGGAGATATTGGTGAGGTTGGATGTTTGTAGGAGTGTGGGTGGTGGCTAGGGGGATTGTTGGTGACTCTCTGGTGGCTAGAGGGTGGTGGAAGTTGGCTGAAACAACCTTGGACTGCAACAACCAGAGAGGGCAGCACAGTTGGGAGGAGAGAGAAATAGGAGTGTTACTTGCTTGCTTGATATTTTTAGTCTTTTACTTGGATGAAAATGATCTAATTTTTACTTGGTTGAGTTTATATCTAGCAAAAGTAGCTTAAGCCAATGGAAATTAAACACATTCAATGTGCTTAGTCACATAAAATGAAATAATAGCTTGTTGGGTCGGAATTAGGCCTAAATGAGTTTGGGCCCGAAAAATACACTTTATGCGATTGAAATTTTTCATAGCTCCAAATCAAATTTGAGGGCCATTATGAAAAATAATTTAATCTTTTAAAGCATATTTATTAGGGCCGGTTATCGATTCCCACGAAATTTTACGATAATAAAAAGTCGAATTGCAAAGTGAGGCCTAAATGAGATTTTCTCAATCGGGATGTTTAAATGCGATAATTAAATGTGAATAAAATAATGGGATGGATTAGTTAATAAATGAATATGATTTAGGGTCGGGCTATTATATTAAGTATAGTCTTGCTGATGTAATAACGAGTTTCTCATTTCTGTATTTCACTCAAAGATCTAAATGGATGTAAATAAATTGGCCAAAATTACTCATAATCAATCAAAACACAAGATAGATTGAATCAAAACAAGATCAAGCACAAGATAAAATAAAATAAGAATCTAACATCATTGTTTGGCTAGTATTTCCCTAGACTAGAAAAAATTACTCACTCATAATTATTAAAATTAAATCAAAAGAGTTTAAAATTTTCAAGAATCTAACTAGAAATCAAACAAAAAGGAGTCCAAGAAGTAAAGAGAGAAAAATACTTAGCAACAATGGAGGTCTCTTCAAAAGATCTTTCAATCATTAAGCCTACACTTGCAAATTCCTTCCCTTGAATTTTCTTTTGCTCCAAAATTATTATAATAGATGAACTTTTGGATGACATGAGATATGAAAATGGATGTTGATGCCCTTAAAGCAGTCAAGCAAGCCATTAAAATATAAAAACTCAAGCATTCTTGACCACACAGTTAGAGGAAAACAAAGACTCATTAGTTGCAGTCTACCACGAATCGTGGAGCTCACCACGGGCTAACTGTGGTTGAAATACTTTAGTTTAATTTTCTTTCTTTGTTCTTCCTCCCACAGACACAAGGGTTGCAAGTACCTTCATGGGGAGTCAAATTGCATCCATTGAAGGGTCAAATGCTTGGTCAAAACATCTTAAAACCTATAAAACACATCAAAGAAGCATACCCAAGAGTAAAATAGAAATAGGGGTGCAAATCAACTGTTAAAGCACACAATCCCCTAAGAAATGCTAGCAAATGACCCTAAAACAATGCATGTTTTCAACACTTATCACTTGTCCCTCACATGGTGGCCATCTGCCTCTATGTATTTAGTGCATTCATGAAGCATATGATTCCTAACTTTGTGCAAAACTGCTTGATTGTCACAGAACAGATTCCCAAATAGCAACTTTTGTTTAGTAAAATTAAGATATTGAAGCATGCTAACAGTTATGTAATTTCACAGCATGTCATGGCTATGGACCTACAGCTTCAGCTGATGATCTAGATACTATATCCTATTACTTAATTCTCTAGGAAAATAAAAGATTTACCAAATTAAACTGCATAGGCAGTTGTAGATCTTCTTCTTATAGGATAACTAGCCTAGTCTGAATCATAAAAAGTAGAAACATGAGGTGTTCAATTTGCTGAAAGCAAGATGCCTTTTCCTAGACTTGACTTAAGATACTTGAGCACATGATAAGCTTCCTTTAAAAGGTCAAATGTAGGAGTAGATATAAATTGGCTCAGCAACTGCACATTATAGGTGATATCTAGCCTAGATATGGTAGAATATATGAGCTTCCTAACTAATTTCCCACACAAATAAAGTCCTTCCCAAGGTTGTCAAAAATGGACAGTAATTTAAGGTTTTGAACCATAGAAAGCTTCAAGCGCTTAAAATCAATCATAGAAGTTTCTTCCAACAGATCCAGCGTATATTTCCTCTAACACACAAATATCCCTTGTGGTGATCTCAGCCCTTCTAAACCCAAGAAGTATTTTAGCTCTCTTATGTCTTTCATGTGAAACTAAGTATGTAGATACTTCTTAAAATCAGTAATTAGCATATCATTGTTTCTAGTCCCAACCATATCAGCAATATAAATGACAACAGCTATGAACGTATCTCCCTTTTTCTAAGTAAACATAGTATAACCTGACTTGGATTGCTGAAACTATAATTTAACCAGACACTTGATAGTTATCAAACCATTGCCTAGGTGCTTGTTTCAAGCCATGCAAGGATTTGTTTAGTTTACACACTTAAGTACTCCACTTATTTGAGGAAGCTAAAGAGGAGCCGGGGTGATTTTAACTCCATAATGAGTATAAACTTCATATGCACTTCTTCCTCTAGGTCTCCATGAAGATAAGCATTGGATACATCCATTTGATAGGCTTTCCTATCTTTCGTAGCTATAACAACAAGTAGTGTCCTGATTGTAGTCAACTTTGCAATGGGGCAAATGTTTCCAGATAATTAATGTCATACCTCTGTCTACAACCAAGAATTATAAGGCTTGCCTTGTATCTCTCAATTGGGCCATATGAATTATATTTTTACTAAAAATCCACTTATAGCCTGTGACTTTCTTCCCAGGAGGCAGAGATGTAATAGTCCACATGTCTATGTTCTAGAGCTCTCAACTCTAGATTCATAGCTTGACATCATTCTGTGCCCAAAGTAGCCTCATAGAATGAACGTGGATCTAAGTTTGTATCCAAGGCAGACAAAAATAATTTCTAAGATGTATCTAACCCATCCAAATTCACACAATTAGTAATAGGACACAAAATAGAATGTGGTATGAAAGTTGTGGTGGCTTGAGTAACAAAATTAGTAAGCCACTGCGGTGGTTGGAAAGATCTTGTAGATGTTGTAAAAGGCTATGCTTGAATAATGGGAGATAAGGGTTGATCGTTATCGGGTGAGCTTGGATAACAAGGTGAAATAGAAGGTTGATATGGAATGGATGTTGATGACCTATCAATTAGTGTAAAGGTTTCTAGCTATGAGCACAATTGCTTTAAATAATCATCTGACTAGGACAGGGATAGGGTTGGGAATAGGCTTGATGTAGGCATCAAAGCTATCTTACTTAAAAGGAAAGGTATTCTCATGAAACTTGACATCCCAAGAAATGAATGTCATTTTTATAAGCATGTTGAGGAGCTTATGGCCTTTTTGACCATTAGGATATCCCAAGAAGACAAAGGAACACCTTAAGCTGACATTTATTATGATTCCTTGGTGGATTATTAGTAAAAGAAAAACAACCAACTACTCTCAAATGGCCATAAGATGGGGGTCAATGCAACAACAATTCATAAGGAGATTAGCAATATATGATAGTTAAAGGGAGCTTATTGACAATAAGAGTAGCTAATAACATATAATCACCCTAATATTATTATGGTAGGTTAGCTTAATACCTCAAAGCCCTTGCCATCTCTAAAACAAGCCTATGTTTTCTCTCAGCTCTTATATTTTGTTGAGTTCTATTCATACAAAAGGTTTGATGAACAATACAATTTTTTAATAAAGCACTAAAGGCAAGGATCTAGCTCAAATTTTAGGTCACTATCATATCTACTAATCTCCATGCATGAACTAAATTGCACTTGAACCATTTTGCAAAATATGTTCATTATCCGAAAAGAATCTGACTTATGTCGCAATAAATAAGTCCAAGTATCCCTGCTCTAATCATCCGCTATAGTCAAAAAGAATGTGTATTTCCTTTGTGTCACCACTTTATATGGTCCCTAAATGTCACTATGAATCATGTTAAGGTTGTTTACTATGATTTTGTTCAACTCATAAGGAATTTTACAAAATCCATCCATGGGACGAGTAAGACAGATATCTTTATTAGGTTCCACATTGGTAGATGACACACATGGTAAATGTATCATTTTTGCTATAGGTACATGACCCAGCCTACTGTGCTACAAATACACATCACATGACTAACTAGTAAGCTGAAGCTACAATACTCTTACTATTATTAGCATAACTTTTAGCAGATTGCAAAAAGATCAGATAAAATCAACCTAATATTTTTGTCATCAAGCTTGTCTTTAGAAACATCTAGCAAATGGTAGATTTTCTCTATTTTCTTTACCAACCTTATTATCTTTCTTGGGACTAAGTTCTGAATCAAGCACAAATTAGGATAAAACAACACTATACAACAATTGTTCTTTGAGAATTTAGCCACTAATAAGAGATTGAATATAAATTCAAGCACCACCAACACATCTTTTACCACAATAGCATTTAACAATTTTATGTCACCAACTCTAGTAACTGTTGTATTTTCATTTGGCAATGTGATCTGTGACATATATGCCTAAAGTTTACAACTTTTCAAATTACTACTCAATGGTGACATATAATCTGATGCACCTGTTTCCAATTTGGCAATGTGATCATAATTAGGTTTTGGAATAGTTTGTTGCACGAACCCTAGCTTCCTCTTGGTGCATATGCAATCTGCATGGCTCTTCTCCAAGATTTGTAGTTATTTGATCCTATCAACTTCTCCTTCCTGACCCAGTGATTCAAGTCCGTCAAAAGGATGGATGTACAGGGGGTTTTGAAGATTGGCGTAATTGATGTGATTTTGTTTAGCTGACTTTATGTTGCAATCTGATGAAGATATTTTTAGGAACAAAAACTTGCTTGAATCTCTAATATGCAGGATGGATCAACTGATGAACCAAACAACCGATCAAATTACAAAGAAGTTTTCAACATAACAATGAATTCTGAGCTTGATTGTAGATGGATCTAATCAACCAATCAAAGAGGAAGAATCAACACTGAGATTCAAGCACGAGAGAATGGAAGCCTACAAACCCAAAACAAGAATGGAAAAAAGCCCCCAAAAAAAAAATTACAGACAATGATAAGTGGTTGAATTCCTTATGGGGCTTTAGGTACTCCCAAAGCTAGCTGATAATTGACCATACTGAACAACCATAAATAGATGTACATTCGACCATAGTAGGTCATGGAAAAGGGTCATGCAACACAGTCTTACCTCTCCTCTAACAGAAAACAGAGACCCTAGTTCTTAAATATCCATCAAAACACTTATGAGTGATACAAGTTTTTGATCTCAGTTAGGCGGATGGCTCGCAAATTTGAATGGCCTGCTGCTACTTCTGGTGAGTACCTATGTGTCTAATAATCAGTCTGGATTTTAAGACTACATATCTTCAGCATCATACGTAGAAAGTTCTTGTATGTACCCGTTCTTACACTACTGCTATTATAAATACATGTTTAAGCCATGTTCTCATTGTTGTATGCTTATGTTAGATGTCCGCAAGATTGTTGAGATGACACCATTTAGGATTGCCCTTGCATTGTATATATAATGGTGCAACTTAATTGCAACTCTCTCAATTGCTGATAGCCTGACAATTCAACATATACAAGCACAAGAAATCATACGGATAAATTCAGTGAAACTATTTTTGATCCTTCAAAGTTTCAGAAAAGAGTCTAGCTCAGGCTTTTTTCCAGTTGTCCTAGACTCGTTGGATGCTGAGGAACGAAGTTGTTTTCAAGAAAGATGGCTAAATAAGGAAGACATTTTTAAAAAAAATAAAATAAAATTCAGAGAAGATTCAATTATCAGGATTTGGAAGCCTCATTTTTAGTGCAATTCAACACAAGCTAATGTAACGACTTCTGCAGGTCGGTTGGTTTAATACACAATGCAACGTAAAGGGCCAATGATGACCTGATTTCATTACAGCACTAGATGAAGAGCTTAGCAGGAGCAGCTAGATGATGGATGGAAATCATGAGACGTGACAAACTGCAAACTAGCCAAATGTAAACATCGGAAGGAACTTAAAGGTGTAATTAGCTGCTCTTTGCTAACTACTCAGCCCAAACTTGTAAGTTTTACTGGGATTGCAATCAAAGTCTTTGTCACCCCCAAATCCATACTTGGTATGGTAGCCTGGGTACCTGCTACGTATGAACTTCACTTCTTGAATTAGACATAGCCCTTGATCAGTGCCTAGTTTCGGGATGTCCCACTTGCGAAAAAATGCATTTGATTTGTGAGTTACGTGTATCTGACCATCCTCCTCTATCATCTTCTGTGCATTTCTTAAGAAGCCTCTCACCAACTTTTGATGTCGTCTGCGAATGAAGTTAAGGAATTTGAAAAGATAAAACTTAGACACTTGAAGTAAGAACGCTGACCTGGAAAAGGAAAGACAGAGGGGATGGGCAATTAGAGACCTGATCTCGGATTCAGGGCTATCCTGTTTGAAGCCAGTGTGAGGGAAATTGAAAATGATGCGATCAAATTTCATCCTGGCAAGGTGAGGATGTTTTGCCATTTTGGTAGCATCAACACCATGCAGAACAACTGACCCTCGAGTCTCCAACTCGGATAGGTTGGTAGGGAAGTTGCCATAATTCTTGATTAAAAAGTCTGCAGTGAATCAATTATGTGATTTATTATTAGTAAGTTTTCTGAGTAAAACGAGCCTATACAGCAAGGTTATCAGTCAAGTTAACAGTAAAATTAAATTCCGGGTTCACCTAGGGAGTTGAGAGAAGTGGCAACCATGTTGGAAGCAGAACCAAAAGCAATAGCCAAGCCTGTAGAGAAAGAGAAGTCGCCTTCGCCCACAAGCAGAATCCTCTGAGTGCTATTGTATGGTCCTATGCTACCTGCCAGCTAATAACGGTCAATTTACAGGATGCAAGCTACCCATGCTAATGAGATTTATTGCTTATGCAACTTACCAGTGTAGAGTGCAATACAACATAATCAATACAAGAAACTTGAGCAAACCCCTGCTATTGATTACATTGCATTGCATGGCATTGCATTGCATTGTGCCCAGCTTCAACAAAAGTATGTCAACAGAACAGTATAAGGAGAAGCAAGCCTACCTCGTTTTGTTATGTTACCCTGCAAATTGCAACAGGTGGTTACCATGTTTGCAGATGAACTAAAAGCCGCCTGTGAAACAAGCACAGGGGGAGAAGCTCCCTTCACCATCCAACAACATTTTCCAGGAGTTAAGCCAGTGTTATTAGGCCCTAGCCTTGTTTCATCCAACATCATATCCTTGGTAATTGCCATCCCCTCTACATTTCTGCAGTTTATAGAATCTAGTTTGGTCATGTTTTCTACTTCACTTCCAACAACCAGTTTGGCTGGCCCTTTTGGCTCACGTTTCTTCATTATGACATCCTTGATCTCCTCTGCATAAACAAAAGAATCAGTGCTCTGAAACGGGATTGGTGAAGAAACCGGACAATCAATAGATATGCTTAATATTATATTCGTAAAGCCACCTTTCAGCTAAACAGATCCGTTGCTTTTGCAGTTTATGGACAATGTGATCTTTACAAGAAACTATATCAAAATCCTACAATTGATTACATTGTATTGAATAGCATTGCAACGCACCTACCCTACGAAACATGACATCAGCTTCTTCAGCGAAAGAATTGTCATCAAGCAGCACAACGCAAAGTAAGCCTACCGTGTTTTGAGACAGAACCCCGGGAACTGCAGGAGGTGGTCACCATGTTTGCAGCTGAGCTAAAAGCCTCCTGGGAACCTAGCACTGGAGGAGAAGTCCCATTCACCAACCAGCAACTTCTTCTGGGAGTTGAGCTTGTGTTATGGGACCCTATCCTTGTTTTGTTCAACCCAATCTCCTGACTGACTATTGTTCCCTCTCCATAACTGTCATTTACAAAATCCAATTTGGTTGTTTTTTCTACTTCCTTTCCAAATACTCGTTTAGCTAACTCTCTTGGTTCATCTTTGTTCATTACAACATGCTTGATCTCCTCTGCATAGAAGGAAGAGTCAGACTCTGAAACATTATTGTTGGAGAAACCGGAGAGTAAACAGAAATGCTTAGTATGGTATTCGCAATGCTACCTGTCAGCTAATAAGATTCATTGCTTATTCAACTTATTTGTACGCTGCAATACAATCCCATACAATTTAAACAATACAAGACACTTGATTGAAATCCTAATACTGATTACATGACATTGCATAGCACTGCAGTCTACCCAACTGTATGGAACATGACATTAGCTTCTTCAGCAAGAGAATCATCATGGAGTAGGACAAGGAAAAATAAGCCTACCATGTTTTGTGACATTACCTTGGGAACTAAAAGCCTTGTGTGAAACAGGCAGGGGAGAAGTCCCTTCCACCACCCAACAACATCGTCCAGAAGCTGAGCTTGCACAAGGCTCTAACCTTCTTTCATCCAACATGATCTCCTTGCTTGTCGCTCCTTGGACATTACTGCCGTGCACAAAATCAACTGTGGTCATGTTTTTTGCTGTACTGCCGAATACTTGTTTGGCTGGCCCCCTTGGCCCATGTTTGCTCGTTATGACATATTCAATCTCCTCAACACAATCAACAGTTTCAGTTTCTTGATCCAAATATGACATGCTCGAGTTATCCAAGCCAAAAGAACGCAAATCATCATGATCGATATCAGGATCCCTATAGGATCCAGAGCATGGAATGTCAATAAGTCGCTCCTCATCCAAGATGGCCATAGCATCCCTAAGTAAGTGGTGTGCATCAAAGTTCGTAGACATCACTCGTCGAGAAACACTTTGCTGCAATTCTGTAACATGATCTGGGCAGATGCTGATCCAATAGCTTGGTCCTTGTGCATGAGAAATCAGCCTTCTATTATCTGCTCCATCTTTCTTCACTTCAACACCCAGCCACCTCAAAAAACTCGAGACGATTTGACCCATCTAATCAATATCCTTTGGTCTTTTCACTGCTCTCTGAATTCAATACTCAAATGGCAGCCTGCAAATCCAAAAAAAGCCATAAAATGTACAAAATCAGAGAGAATGATTGACGGTCGAATTCCATATGTTATTTTAGTCATTCCCAAATTCAATGGATGAGTCCTATTCCGAACAACCACAAAAACAAACAGGTGTCCATTCCACCGAAGTAGAGTATGGGAAAGGCCATACATATGCAGTTTTGCATTTAACAAGCAAGCACAAACCTAGATCCAGTAAAACACTTACGAAGATACTCCAGGGGGGAAAATGCACATTAGGATTTTGATTTTGCAAGGCTAGAATACTATTGCAACTAATTTGACAAAATTCTATTTGAATGAAAATTCAGTTTATTCATAAAAGGCTATACTAGAAGAAACCTTAGCAAATCATAATTACGAACAGGGCAGCACCATAAGGCAAATATGCACTTGAGAATTTTCCATTAAGCAACAACCAAAAGAAAACAAACCCATGTGTAACTTATCAACCCATCTAAGTCACAAACCCGACTGTAATGCATGCACCTTGCGAGGGAGATTGGCCATCATGAAACATCACTAACCACTGATCATGATCACAAGCATCAGATGAGCACTGATACTGTCAAAGCATTTCGGAAAAGCAATATATTCCCCTACTGATCGATCATATCATATGCATCATGAAACGCAACTCAAAAAAAAAAGATAAAATAAATAACACAATAGCTATTTATTTTAGAGTAGTTAAGATTATGCATTAGCTGATCATTATTCTACATGCACCAGCTAAATGAAACGCTTTAGAGTAGTTAACATCAAGCATTAGCTGATCGTCGGTCAATGAGCTGGGAGCAGTCCTCGACAACAACATCATCATCATCAACTCCTCCTACTCTAGATCTCGCTTTTGCAAGGTATGGGAAAATTCAGATGTATACAATTTTACTTTAGCAACCATCATGCAAACAAACAGGCTAATTCTAAGAGACCCAAAAAAAAAAAAAGAGAAATTTTTTTTTGGTGGTCATAGCCCTCTGAATTTCACAAACTAGGTGACATGCAATATCATACTCCATCTACAAATCAGATCTCCTAGATGAAATCTTTCCTGAACTAGGACATAAAACCCAATTACAAAATCATTTCAGGCATCTTTTTTTCCACCAAATGTGAGAAAATGATTCCTCCAGGCTCCTCCCCATCCCTCCCCCCCCCCCCCAAAAAAAAAAAAAAAAAGAAAAGTACCCACTGATTGATGATCAAAAGCCCCCTGTTTTAGCACAGGAGGAAATCGGGTGATAGAATAGCAACTGATGAATGATCAAGCATTTCCCATAAGTTTTGAGATGCACCCAGCAGCAGCAGCAGTGATGTGAGAGTGTGAAGGAGGGGAAAGAAACAAACCAAAGCAGAAAAATTGACCAACTTCTACAGGGGAAAACTGGGGGAAGAGGGAGGGAAAAATGGTTAACGTGGAGTCTTATCATTAGTTCGTACTCTGTCGACATGGCTTTTCGATGTACATCACAGTGTTACGGTTCTGATACAAAAGAAGTTTTGGTGAGGCTTAAGTTATTCTCCATTGTGGGTGTGAGTGTGACCCCCCAAAAAAGAAATAATAGCAAATGAATGCTCGAAGACTTCCTTGAGAAGAAATTTCATGGGTATTTTACTCATTCCCCTTCTTTTCTGGAATTTTTGTCACCGTGGATGAGATAATTCTATTAAGCAAAAACCCTAAATAATTTGAACACTAAACGATTAAATTAATCTTACCTTTTTACTGTCTTTGACTTTAAAAAAGAAAAAGAAAAAGAACTTGGCCCGTCTCCTATGCTTAGTCAAGAGAATCAGTATGCAAATGTAATAACTAGCAAATATGGAAAAGAAATTGTAGGGCTTATGTTTCTAGCGTACAGAGAAAGAATAACTATCATGTCCGAAACAAGTTAAAAAATAAGGAAGAGTCTATTCTCGTTAGATTAGTTATTATTAATGTTTAATATTGATCAATACTAATTAGTATTCATCAATAATGAGTAACACTGATTAACAATACATTACTTATAATAAGTTAAAAAGAATAATCCTAAGACAATGACGAATCTAAAATTTTCATTCATAAATGCCCCCGCTTTGTTTTATGACATTTTGTACTCCCCCTATCCTACTTTTTCCTTCCTGGATTAACTTTTTGAAGCCAAATTTATTCAACTTTTATGGACTTCTTACCAACAAACGTGATAGAGTTTAACCTTATAAATATCATAAGATGAAACTTTTGTGTTCAAATCATCATATTGTAAATTTTAAGTCTAGGACATTTGTTATAAAATTACGGTCAAAATTCTTTTTCACTGACTGTGCAAAGTTCATGAATAAAGGTAAAAATAGTACAAGAAAGTGTTACGGATTACTCCCTCCGTCTCATAATTTTTTTCCCTTTTTCCTTTTATAAAAGCCCCAAAATAAAATTCCCTTTTACTATTATTAGTACTAAAAATATTCTCCCTCTTTTAAAAACAATAGCAAATATAACATTAAACGATATTATCTTAAAAACTTATATTGTTATCATTAGCTGGATATAACCAAAATATTTAAAAATAGAGTGATGCTATATGTCTTCGTGCAAGACACATTTAAACGTGTAGTCTCATCATAAATTAACATATTGTGCAGTTTAAAAGCACCATATTTTCTTTGATTACTCTTAATTGTAAATTGTTAAACTTAAATATTCGTCGGCTATACCAATAAAGTATTCAATGACACCCTAATCAGATCAACCCCATCCGCGATAGTATATGATTTGTGTATTTCAGAAAGGTGACAAATTATAGATAAAGACATAATTTCATACAGTTTATGAGTTGTAATTTGCTTCCACTATTCAATCATATCATTTGTTTCAATTTAAAAATATTGTCATATAAATTTTAGGTCAAAATAAGATAATTAAGAAGTGTATTGTAATAAGACATTTATTATTTTACTTAACGATATTTATTTAGGATTCTTTTTTAAAAAATCAGCTAATGAATGCTGGGGACACTCATATTAAAAATTCAGCTTGTGATTATATACAGAGAACGTCATTCCGACTCAGTCAACCACCCACCCCCTCCTCCCCCTTCTCCCTCCAAAAATAAAGCTTTAAAAAAAAAAACCCTCCCAAAGTAACTGGTGCAGTAGTTCCGATTGATCTTAATTAGGAGAATCCATGGATGTAAAGATGTGAGAAACGTCGAGGGTTCATGTTTGAAGTGTTGGAATGGAGGCAGTGGCTCACCACTGAGAGGTAAGGGGGTCAATTGACCTCCTAATTTTTTGAGAAAAAAATTAAATTTGGGATATTCTGGTGGAAATAAAAAATAGATATATATTAATTAGTTTTTAGATACTTTACAAAGGAGTGTATAGTAGATTGATTGGCCACCTGTTGCTCCATGTTGGAGGTCGTAGGTTCGACACTTTGTGCTGCCTTCCTTGTAACTTTTTTTTTGAATCTTTTTAAAAGTCAGTCAAACAACGATATTATGCTTCACTTTGAAAACATAAGATCTCATCGGAAAAAACTTCCTTGATTGTATTAGCTATGCACTTCACTTTTAGAACTATTAAAATTTATGTTATATATATTATTAATTTTACCTCTTTATTTTAAATCCGGATTCCGCCCCTGAATAGTGGGGGCACCATTCACACGAAGCAACCCCCCAGGACCCCTGAGTGAT
Source organism: Carnegiea gigantea (assembly GCA_029747015.1). Lineage (NCBI taxonomy): Eukaryota > Viridiplantae > Streptophyta > Magnoliopsida > Caryophyllales > Cactaceae > Carnegiea > Carnegiea gigantea. The sequence goes on along the minus strand of JAKOGI010001731.1, from coordinate 152,643 downwards.
TGGTGTCTCTATCAACGCATTAGTTCCTCTTTACGTCACTGCTCCCACTAGTAAATGCAACTCGTACTATGATTTGTGTTATGTTGAATTATGTTCCATTCCATCCATGCCTTAACCCTTAAGCTTACTTTTAGTTTGTCTAACTTTTCAACCCTCCCAAAGTACGTAGTGTAGTAGTTCCTATTGGTCTTAGGAGAATCCATGGATGTAAAGATGTGAGAAACGTCGAGGTTTCATGTTTGAAGTGTTGGAAATGAGGCGGTGGCAGAGCCACTAAGAGGTAAGGGGATTAATTGACCTTCCAGTTTTTCGAAAAAAAATTAAATATGAGATATTCTGGTGAAAATAAAAAATAGATATATATTAATTAGTTCTTAAATGCTTTACAAAGGAGTGCATAGTAGATTGGTTGGCCGCCTGTTGCTCTATATGGGAGGATGTGGGTTTGACACCTTGTGCTGCCTTCCTTGTAACTTTTTTTTTGAATCTTTTTAAAAGTCTGTCGAACGAGGATATCATACTTTACTTTTAAAATATGAGATCTCGTCGAGGAAAACTTTCTTGAATGTATTAGATGCGCACTTTACTTTTAGAACTATTAAAATTTATGCTATATATAGTATTAATTTTATCTCCTTATTTTGAATCCTGACTCCGCCTCTAAATAAAGGGGACACAATTCACACGGAGCAATCCCCCGAGGACTCCTGAGTGATTGGCGTCTCTATCAACGCATCAATTCCTCTTTACGTCACTGCTCCCCCTAGTAAATGCAACTCGTACTATGATTTGTGTTATGTTGAATAATGTTCAATTCCATCCATGCCTTAACCCTTAAGCTTATTTGTAGTTTGTAACCTTTAAGCTTACTTGTAGTTTGTCTAACTTTTCCCCCCCCCCCCCAAAAAAAAAGCTTACCTGTAGTTTGTCTAACTTTTCAACCCCCCAAAAAAGTTATTTCCTCTATAATCATTCTACTGGTTATAGGATTACACTCACACCTATAGTGATAGGTGAAGTTTCTATAAAAAGTATGATTATAAGGAAATAAAAATGGGTCAACATCTCTATGCTATCATCTTGGACGATGACAAAAGAATTTCAAATGGTGATCATCATGATCAACAAGATGAAGATCAAGAAGTACATTGTACTTTTAGACTATTGCCACCGCCACCGCCACCATCAACAATAGCAGTTGTAATAGCAACAACAAGAGATGGGAGAATTGGGAGTTATAATAAGTATATGTAGATCTTGGTGGTGGGTGATGGTGGCTTCTCATTCTCTACTTACCTAGCTCTTACTTTTGGCCTGCCTCACAACATGGTATCCACTTTTCTTGACTGTCTTGGTGTAGCTCTCGTCTTCTTCATTCTTGTCTTCCATTGATCTCTTATTTCTCCTATCGTCTCATTATTGATCAATATTGAATGGATTGCTTCACATGGATAAAATAAGATGCCTTATATGATGCGTATAAGATCATAATTAATTATTGTTATAATGTTAATGTATATAAGTTAGTGACTTACTGCATTTTCTCCCAGATTGTTTTGGTTGGAAGTTCATTGAACTTGCATACATTGCTAGGTTTGCTAAAGAACCAATTTATATAGAGTTTAACAAAATTAAACTCCACTTAACTAACAAAAGTTCAATTATTCATTACGATTTAGTTATTTTAAATTTTAGTATTGTATCAAAAGTTTACCCATCCATAAAAACTAATGACTGAGTTGACCCATGTTCTCAATATATTGTTGATCCAACGATTGTCACATTTAGTAGTTACATTTATCTGAATCCTTCTTTTTAAAATTTGGGTTTGTTCTCTTAGATTTTATGATGAAGAATTATAAGAGGAGCATAAGCACCATAAATGAGCCGAAGGCTAGAGGATGAAGGGTTTTGCATTGTGTGGATGCCACTCACACCGCGCCAAATCCTCCCGAACTTTGCCACGTCAAGTTGGACCGAACCATTGTCAATTTTCCTCTAGCTGGCTTCTTTCCTAGTGATGTTCTCCGCCGACGACAGATTCAGTGAATTCATTATTACTACTAGTATTAAAACATATACAGGTACTTCGTTGAATATTGTTGTCATCATCACATATACATGTAGGGTAAATCAGAGATTGATGACTGGATTCATGGCAAATGCAAAGAGGATGATAATAAAAGAAAAGTACGGTGAAATACTTGTAAGCAATTGAATTTGGAGCAAAGGGAAAGTCAAGGGCTGTGGCTAAAAGACGAGGTGAATTTCCAACATAGGAATTACCCTGGTTGTCAGACTAAATACGGATTTGGAGGGAAGAGACCGAGAGAGACTTTGATTGTAGCAACAGCAAAACCTACAGATATGTGCGCTTTACTCAGTTTGTATGTATATATTTAAGTCTCTTAGTGGCATAATGCATGTCGTTCTATTCTATCTGCGGTTGTTCTTAATTATTTAAATCTCTTACGACAGTATCGGCGAATATAACCTTTCTTGTTGAAGTATCATTATTTATGTATGTACGTAGTTCATTTACTCCAACAATGTCTTGAGCTGTTATGTTAATGAAGGATTATATGGCCATGTTCTTTTATGCAGCTGAGAGAATGTAACTCATAACTTACCGCTTCTTATAACTTTTTATAATTTTTTCCAGTTCCTTATATCTTTAACTAAATTCTTATAGCTTCTTGCGTCTCTTTACATTTTCTTATATCTGCTTGCATTTTTTATATAATTTTTTTATAAAAATATATATATAACATTCAACTCAGTTCATTTGTATACGTTTAAGTCTCTCAGTGGCATAATGCATGTCATTCTATTCTATTTGGGATTGTTCTTAATTTAAATCTCTTATGACAGTATCGGCAAATATAACCTTTCTTATTAAAGTATCAGTATTTATGTATGTCCATAGTTCATTTACTCCAATAATGTCTTGAGCTGCTATGTTAACAAAGGATTAATTATATGGCCATGTTCTTTTCTGCGGCTGAGATAATGTAATTCATAAGTCATAACTTACAACACTTATTATAACTTCCTACAGTTTCTTACATCTTTTATAACTAAATTCTTACAGCTTCTTGCGTATCCTTACATCATCTTATATCTACTTACATCTTCTTAAATCTCCTTATATATATTTTTTTTAACATTCAACTTGTCATCTATTTTTTCTCATATTTATAAAAGTATGTATATAATTTTTTATATGCTATCAATTAATATGAAAAATCTTATACCTTTTTTATGAATGTAGTATTTTTACAAACATAAAAATAGAATTTTGACGATGTAAATTAAAATTTGAGCTTTGACGTGAAGCATATATGTCATTATGGAGAAAATAAGTCAACATATTTAAAATTCATAATACAAAATTCCATTTATGTTTGAGTCTCGAGGTCAATCAAATATGAAAATAATCAAATTGTAGGTGACAAAAGTATTTGAAATATTTTAGCCACAAGTTTATCTATGACGATTTGATCACTGTCATCATACAATTGAACACCGAATTGAATTTAATTCCAAAATGTTTAATTTAAATATGACTTGATTTCTAGGGTTCTATTCAATTTTATCTGGTAACATCCCATTTTTTAATTTCTGTGATAAAATGTGATACCTTTAGAGAGGTATTAATAATGAAGTGATTTGTAATATTAAATAGATTTGTTAAACTATTATTAGCACACCAATTGTCTAGCCAAAAATTAATGCTTATTTAATTACCACTTTCCATTAAATTCTTTTCCGAAATTGACGTGAACTCTTCCGTATACATTCTTAAGCCCAACAATATGATTTCTTTGGTTATGGGAATTGAACTGAACTTCAAGGTTTCCTTTTAAAATTTAAAATTGTTTTTTAATACAAGACATGCATATTCATTGAGCCAAATATGCATTAATTCAAAATGAACATAAATTAAAATGTCATAACTTGAAACTAAGAGCACTCTCAGCGGCCGGTTCGCTTGCCTCGGGGGTAGCACCGAGCAGCTCGAGCCACGTGTAGCGGCCGAGTGGCTTGCGAGCTTCGAGTTGGCTCACAGTTTTTTTTCCTGTTTTTTTAAATTTTAATTGATTTTTCTTCTTTTTGGATTTTAAAAAGAAAGTTGTATATTATAAAGTGGATCCATGAATATTATTTTATTTAATGAGTTAAAACTACGAGTCTTACATTATGAAAAAAAAATTTGAAAGTGAAAAAATATAATTTACCAGTAATATTGAGAAAACAAATCCTTACTCATAAGTTAAAATTTTAGCTCATAATTATATATGCTCTAAACTGATATAAAATCTAAAACATCTCAATATGACCTGACATAAATTGAAACGAGACGAAATAATGAATGTTTCACTAATATGACGTAACACAGGATCACAGAGTACTGGTTGACATTAAACATGAAAGACTTAGCGAAACGACAATCCCAATAACGTAGCGATGGCATTTACCCGGCTTGGCGTAGGCGCAATGATGCAACTTTCTTTCTTTTCATGACATCGTGGCATGGGCATCCGCCTTCTGTGAACAAGAAATTAATTTTGTCGCGCTCCTATCTCTTTCCAGTCTCCTCTGCGTCAACGTATTATTATCCGTGGATGTAAAAGGTGGGAAAGAGATCCAAGGGCTCATGTTTCATGTTTGGAATGTGCAATGCAAGCCTAGCTGGCTTTCGTGTCATAGAGGAGACGTCATTCACATTTGAGTCATCAGTCATCCCCCTCCCCCAGTTCCCACTAGATTTGGCCAATCCGGCATCCGATTTGAGTACAAATTAGGTTATATTAAGATCGAGTTATATTTTAGATTACGTGATGTTTTAAATTTGTTAAATTTTAATTTGATGAATTTTAATTTTGATCTATTTTAGATTAATTGATTTTTAATCCAATACATATGTCTTATAAAAATAAACAATTTTTTAAAAATTTTCAAATCCTATATAATTTGATTTGGATCGATTTAAAATTTGAATTTACTTTCAGATGCCTATTTCAAATAACAGATCAAATATGTGTATGTATCTTTCAATTTGGGCTTCAGGTACGGAATTCCAAGTAATAAACGCCCTTCGTATTGTATGTCTTAACAATTAAGCTTGCTGCGCTGACCAATTTTTTCTCACACCCGAAAAAAAAAAAGAGGAAAACACGGCAATTCGCTGAATCAATGATCCATCAACTACTTATATAATCGGAATCGGATCACAGTCATCACACTGACAGCCCATTTTGTTGAAATAGTTCTGGAAATTATAAGTGAAGAAAAATGGACGAAATTCTGTCAGCTGTACTCGATGATAAGGGAATTGGAGGTAGAGACTATCATGATGTTCATATAATAGAAGCACATCAAGCAGCACCAGCAGCATCGGCAACAGTAAGCGGGAGTATGACTATTGGGGGTTATGATAAGGAGCAGAGGATCTTAGTAGTCGGCGACGGTGACTTCTCTTTCTCTCTCTCCATGGCTGTTGCTTTTGGCTCTGCTCCCAACTTGTTCGCCACTTCTCTTGACTCTTTTGGTTCGTATCCCACAAATCTTCTTCTTCATTTTCTCATTCTTGATCAATTGCTCATTCTATTTCTGCTCTCTTCGCTTGGACTTGGGAGTATGGGACATTGCTTATATTTTCTGCTACTTAATTTTAAAATTATCTAATGAATCGAAACGCTGTTGGTACAAAATGAGTGATCTTAAGCATGTATTTGAGTTGGCAAATTGCTTCACATGTTGTTAATTGGTTTTGACATGAAACCCCACAATTACAGATGGGCTCAATTAATTTCAACTCAATTCTTCTGAAAGTTCAATTTATTGTATGTAAAGGGACGTTTACATTTTTCTAATGCCATCTGTTGTTCTTTGGGTGTTCTTCTCCAGAGTTTTTGATGGAGAATTTCATGTGGAGCGTGTACAACATAAAAGAGTTGAAGGCAAGAGGGTGCAAGGTTTTGCACTGTGTGGATGCCACTCAAATGGGAAATCATCCTGAACTTTCTCAAATCAAGTTTGATCGAATCATTTTCAATTTCCCTCTGGCTGGCTTCTTCCCCAGGGAAGTTCCTCGCCAACTGCAGATTCAGTCAGTACATTATTCCTAGTACGAATATTTCTTGCTCAAATTCCCCCCCAACCACCCAAAAAAAGAAAAAGATTAACATTGTAGAGGCCTCTATACATTGTTGAATATTGTTGCAAATATAATGTGTAAGTGCAGGGTAAATCAGGGGTTAGTGATGGGATTCATGGCAAATGCGAAGAATATGTTACAAGAGGGCGGGCAAATACACATCACCCACAAAGCATACGGGTTCTACAGGGACTGGAATTTGGAGCAACTGGGGAAAAGCCAAGGGCTCTGGCTAAGAGAGGTCGTGAATTTCCGACTCAGTGACTATCCGGGTTATCATACCAAATACGGGTTTGGAGGAGACAAAGACTTTGATTCTAAGAATAGTAAAACCTACAAGTTCAGCCTAATGCCTTACAATTTCTCTAAGGGGAGATCAATGCATTATGACCCTTGGATATGAGCGTCTTACTCTCTTGCTCATTACATGTATGTGTCCCAAATTAAAGTCTCTCGACGGCGTAAGGCATGCAATCCTAGTTACATTTTTGGGTTGTTATAGATTCAATCCTCTATGATAGTATGAGCGACGAATATAACTTGTAGTGTTAAGAGTGTCGGTGTGTATGAGCGTCACTTGTATATCCTTGGTTATGAGATTTTGAGCAAATTTAACTGTGTCATATGAAAGTGACAGTGTGTGATTGTGTATGTATTTTGTTATATATCCTAATAATCTTTGTTTAGCAGTGTTTAAAAACTGTCTAAATTCTAAGTTCAACACTAGCTAAAAATCTATGGTTTTATTTTAAAAAGACTAGGATGGTAGTCACCAAGAAAGCAATATAATGCCTGCGATCATCTAAATAAACAACATTTTTCCCTTCTCTTTTTCATTTAAATTTTTTGGGGGAGGGGGTGGGTCTGGAATCAAGTAGGGCAGTATTTAACCTCTAGGCAATGGGGCATGTACCCCTAATTATCTTTTGATTATATTTAGACAAAAATGAAGACCATAATCCATATATTAGATGCCTGTATCAAAAAATGGAGATTATAGTCCAAATAGCTATACCTCCTAGCTCCTGATTGCTACCCGTAGTTATTATTAAAGTTCTCTTTAAATTTTTGATTGCAGTTTGGAGTATGCTTAAAATATATTTCAGATGACAGATTTTTTATATCTTATTTTGATTGCTTTGTGTAAATTAATAGTTTCTTTTATTCTTATACATCTGACTACTAATAGCTATTTTCTTATATTTATCTTATAACATTTATCTTGAATTTTACGCATTAAATAATCAAATAAGAAAAAGTCAATTCTAAAGACAAAATCAAAACAGCTAGGATTGTGCTCTTTAATCCGAATTAGTTAATTTTAGTTAGCCAATTGCATTCATTCATCATGCAATCATTATGTCCTCCACTGAACAAATTTGGTTTATTCAAGTGCCCTTCCCTTTCATCAATTATTCAAGCGCCTTTAATGAGAGAGTTCATCACCTCATCTTGCAACATTGTAGGGTATGATATTGATATGTTGAATATTGTCTAATTTTGTGGAATTTAAAGAGGTTTTGGTGTGTTTAGTTGAGTGATTTTCAAGTCTCAACTGATGCATAATTATAATTAATATATAGATGTCAGTTAGCTCAAGTGATAAAATCTTTAAAAGTTGTTACAAAAGATCTTGAGTTGAATCTCGTCTATATCAGCTTTCACGCCTCATTTGCACCAAAACAATCATTTGTCTAAAAGATTTGTTGTCCACCTTTTTCCCAAGTTAGATTTCATTGTGCATGTTGTATCAGAAAGAAAATATAAAGCTTTTTCACAAATTCTATAATTAAAAGAATCAACTAGAGATTGTGATTAGCAGCTAATAGTGTGTTACGTTTGAGGAACAAAGGAAACGTCTCGCAGAAAAGGTGCCCATGAGAGACGGTGCTCTTGGTTAGGCTCTCTTAACTAATATTTTCTTTTAGAAACATAAAACAGTTAGTTGTATATGAGTATCCCAGCAAAATGTATGATACGTCGAAGAGTATTTGTACTTTTAAATATTATGCATGTAAATTTTGAATTTTTTATTAATGTGTATCACTGTATTGTTATGTAAACAATTTTTAATGCACATGTATTTGTTAGACACATAGAAATATATTCTTCAGGGGTCTGTACAAAGCTGATTAAATTTCATATAGAAGTCGTCTTCAAGTCTTCTTTCATTAAGGTTTTTTATCATTTTGTCGACAATAATCAAACAAGGGATTTAAATAAAATGCTTTAGTCCTCCTCAAGTCTTTTTTTAATACTACCACTAGTAGTCCAGTACTACAACAAATGAACAAATATAATCCAATCTCAAAAGGCCACCCATAAGAGTACGGACTGACTAGTCACAGAACTCCACTTTAATTTTCCCCCGTTTACTTTTTACTGTACATAGTCAATTTTTGTGCTGTGCTGTTCTTTTTGCCTCCTCCTTCACACTCCCACATCAGTGCTGCTGCTGCTGTTGGGTGCATCTCAGAACTCATGAAATATTCTATCACATGGTCTTCTCTTGTGCAAGGCAGGGAATTTCCTGATCATCAAACCAAAGCTTACCCAAAGTGTTCCAAGTAAGTACTTATGTTTATTTGATTTAAGTTCTGGATGGAGTATATGTGATGTTGCATGTCAGTTAATTTGTGGAATTAAGAGGCATTTTTCCAGTTTCATTGTATTGATATGTGTTGAGTGATCTATAATCCTGATTAATCTAAAACATTTGGCAAGTCAGACGCCATTAGACTGAACCATCAGGATTTGGGCCGCAATGCTCTGAACTTTGAAAATTAACAATTGTTTGGTGTCTATTTAAGAAAACAAAAAGAAAACAAACAATATACCTTACCACTTTTCCAGGAATGCTTTGAAAGTATCAATGCTTGACTAGATTTGTGATTAGTTGGTAGTGATGTTTACTATTGGCCAACCTCCCTCTCAGAGGGTCGGAGATTGCAGTTTGTTTTGTGACTTGAGAAGGTTCATCAATCACACTTGGGCTTAGGGGGCCATATTTGCCTAATGCTGCTGCCTAATTTATATTTATGGTTTGATGGGATTTCTCCTAACAATAGGTCATGAATAAAATTGATCTCAATCTTCATCCAACAATAACTTCATTGAAGTTTGTACTTTTGTATGATTATACTTCTTGCCGTTCAAAATCGGTAGCTGGTAGGCCATTTTGTTGAAGTACCTTACATAAGTGTTTTCGTCGATCTTTGACAGGTAGCTCCTTTGTTTGTTAAGAGGTAAGGTTGCTTGTTAATACCATATCTCGGTGGAATGTATGGTTGTCTTTGTGGTTGTTCTGCATCATCCCTAGTTCACTGGCTAGTGAAGCAACATCTATACTTGGATCATTATTTTCTTCAATTTTGTAGGCAGGCATTCAAGTGTATTAGATGGGTCAGGTCATCTCAAGTTGTTTCAGCTATCGAGATGTTGAAGCAAAGACAGATGAAGAAGATAGCAGAAGTCTAATTTATCATGAGAAAGGACTTGGCTACTCCATCAGCATCTACCCTGATAATGATACTGGATTGCAACCTAGTTTTCCTCATCCGACCATCTTTCCGAGCATTTACTCACATTCCTTACTTGGGGATTCTATTGCCAACCTAAATGAGAAGCCAATTATTGACATGCCATGTTCTGAATCCTGCTTGGATCCTCATATTGGTCATAAAGACACGGGTAATTCAAGCATGCCATTTTCGGATCAACAAACCAACATAGCTTATGTAGAGGAGATAAAGGATGTCATAACAAGCGAACATGAGCCACCAGAGAAAGGAAAACAGCCATATGGCAGTCAAGCAAAAGACATAATAAAAGAGGATTATGTAAATGAGGGTAACATAGAAAGGGCGGTAATTAGCAATGAGATTATGTCAGAAGAAAGAAGACTAGGGCCTTACACAAGCTCTCAGAAGATATTGTTGGTTGGTGAAGGGGACTTCTCCTTCTCTGCCAGTTTGGCAAAAGCTTTTAGTTCAGCTACAAACATCATCGCCACCTCTCTTGATTCTCATGGTAACAAAACTACATCTCCATCCATCTCCATGTCTTTCACGTCTCTTTGGTATTCTGATAAGCTTAATTACCATGCTGACTCTATCATGTTCTCTGGTTCTCAATGGGTTATGTTTGATAGAGTGTAAGAATGCAACATGATGCAGTGTAATGGCTTGTAGGATTTTGGCAAATTATCTTCGAGTGATCACGCTGCATTGATCCCTGCCAGACGTAACATAAATTGTAATTAGCCGACAAGTAGCACGGGATCATACTAAGCTACTTTATTGAGTCTCTGGTTTTGTCGTGTAATATGTATGATGAAGCTCTACTGGCCCTTATAGTTCACAGGTTAAATATTGCAAAACTAACAGATATGTGTCTGATCTGATGAACTGTTGTAGAATTTTTAAGCAAAAACTACAAGCGTGCCTTGCGGAGCATATCAAAATTGATAGAGAGAGGTGGCATTGTCCTGCATGGTGTGGACTGCACTAAAATGGAGGATCTGTTTAGCAGTATGATATTCGATCGAATCATTTACAACTTCCCCCATACTGGGTTCTTTGATCGTGATGAAACCCAGCTGCATGGGCATCGAACATTGGTGAGACTGTTTCTAGCAAATGCGAAAAAGCTGATTAAGAAGGATGGAGAAATACATATAACCCACAAATCAAAGGGCTTCTTCCTACGATGGGATATAAAGTCACTAGCCTCCGATGAGGGATTGTTGCTTCTTGAAGAGGTGCCCTTCAACCACAGGCATTACCCTGGCTATCGGACCATGTGTGGCTTTGGGGGCAACAATTTCTTCTATTGCTACCCCAGCAAAACCTACAAGTTTGGACACCCCCAAACACTTTGAGATCTCATGTAAATTTTAGTAGTTGTGATGAATTTGAATGGTAAACCAAAAGATGATTTGAAAAATTATGTTTGATGTGATCTCTCATTGAGAGCTTTCCGACAAACTAATCTTGTTGACACCAGCCTCTTAGAGACTTGAATTTGGATTAGATTCAAAATCATTATTGTTGACTCTTTTTTACAATAATAAGTTGAATCCAGTCCAAATAGGATTTGAAAAGATTTAGATATAAATAAATTTATCAATGCAAGAACAATATGGAAAGGTCAATAAAATTGTACTTGAGCACATATAATGAAATCATAACAAATGGTAGGTTTATTGGAAGATTATTTTTTTAATTAAAAAAACGGAGTATCTTGCACTAAGCCAACATCTAATACTACATTGCGCATAAGAGAAAAAAACAATAGCGATAGGATTTTGTAATTATAAAACTATATGTATATACTTTACTTGTTGACATAAATGATCATATTAAATATTCTTTGCATTTATCACTATAGTTATGGACACTCTAAATTTGTTGAACTCAGTACCTACTAATAAATTATAATCATTAATAACAGAATGATTTTTTTTAATCACAATAACACAGATCTCAGATCATATTTTGTATGTTAGTCAGGAAGAAGAACTTTCTTTTATTGTGTTTAATCCAAAACTTGTTTTTTGTCGCCCTAGAATGATATCATGCGAATTGAGATGAACGTCATGCTGAAAAGACAATTCCAATAAACCAGGCCTCCCTAAATTTCCAGTTTGGTAGGCCATAGATGCAATAATGCGACTCTGTTGATTGATTCCCATGCCACTGCCATTAAATAAGTCGTGACGTACCTTTCCTACCCTCTGTGCTCGATCAATAGAATCCATAGATGAAAAGCAAGGGGAAGTGATCCAAGGGCTCATGTGTAAAGTGCAAGAAAGCAGGCCTAGCTTTCGTCTCCATCGATATATAATGGATGCATCGAGTACGTCACTAAGAGTTCGTCATCCAACGTCATTCAAACTCAGTCAGGCAAGTACTTACAGCTTTAACTTATTTAAGGTAAATAAATAAAGTTCAGTCGATTAATTATCCATTTACATATTTAATATTTTTAACTACTATAGAATAATATCGCGTTAAAAATTAAGTTTGTATATTACATTAAATAATTACTTTTTAAACCTCCCCTAATTCATCATAATTCACCTTTTTTTTATAATTTTTGTATTCTTAATTATCTAATAAAAAGATAAACGAATAAATAATAAATAGAAAAATGAGTTCACTTGTTTAACCATTTAATTAAACAGATTAAATAAATACTTTTTTATGTTGAGAATCTTGATATGAACCTAACCTATTTAATTAAACGGGTTGAACGTGTCAACCCATTTAATTAAACAGGTTAAAATTTTATACCCAAACTCATTTAACTTCCTGTCAATTTCGGATCGATAATCGTGTCAGGTCAGCTTTACCCTACTCTATAACCAATGCTAAAGGGCATGTTGTCTTCGACCTTTTATTTTAATAATTAATTCAATTTGGCTTATTTGAACGGAAAAAAGTTCAATTCAATTAAAAAGTTTAATTCAGTTCGATTCAAGTCACTTAAGTAAAAATGAGTTTAATTTATTTTAACAAAAATAACTTAGTAAAGGATCTATCCTTTTCATTAGTAAATCTCTTTTAATCAATTTCTACCAACTTCTCTAAAAAAAATAAATATTCAATTCAATCTAATTTTAACCAACTTTGATCAACTTTAATCAACTTCTATCAGTTTCTACTAATACTTACCAATTTTTCTGAAAAATTTCATACAAAGAAATCCACACTAATTTTCATTTCTTATCAACATCGTCCAACTGATACCAACTTATGCCAATCTTTCATAACCTTAATCAATTCTTATCAATCATTCTTAAAAAAATATCAACTTCTACCAACCTTTATAATCTTTACCAATTTACTATTTCCCGTTCATCAACAAAAAGAATACCCCCAAAAGTAAAGTTTAATTCAAAAAAAATAAATACAATTCAGTTAAGTTTAGTAAAAATAGGTTTAATTTAATTTAAATAAATTTAACAAGATTAATTGAAAATAATAGGGCCTAATTATGGCGAATGTTGATTCCTCGATGCACATCCTCAAGCTTAGCTTTTCCAATTTCTCTTGAGGAAAAAGCCCATGTGCCCCCTTGCAAACCCTAGAAGATCAAACCCAGAGTGCAAAACTCACTTCAAAAATAAGTAAAGAAAAATGGGTCAAATTCTCTCTGCCATTTTCACTGATAATCACAAAATCCCTGATAATGATTATCATGATTATCATCAATATGAAGAAAAAGCAGAAGCATATTATACTTTCAGCAACATAATACAACCACCAGCACCACAATCAACCACATCAACAAGAAGAAATGGAAGCACTAGGGGGAATTACAACAGTTGTCCGAGGATTCTGGTGGTGGGTGACGGTGACTTCTCTTTTTCTGCCTCCTTGGCTATGGCCTTTGGCTCTGCTTCCAACATGGTCTCCACTTCTCTTGACTCTCTTGGTATCTGTCTGGCCTCTTCTTAGTTCTGCACTTCTGCCTTTGATTCTCATTTTCCTCCAAATATTATTTGCGCTTTTTATCTCTGTTTCTGTTGGTCAGCTAGGTTGGGTAAGATTGTTTACACGTTTTGTAATTTTCCATTTTTTGGAATATACTGATAGGGTTGGTCAGTACAGATGAAATAAGTTAGTTTTTGGCGCATATAAAATAAGTGGTGTTTAAGCTGTTAAGCATACATATATGTAAGTTACAGGAGAAGACACACTTATACTAGTGATAGAGTATTTACCTTCTAATTAGTTGGTTGGAGTTTTAAATTTTAAACCTCGCCACTTATATGGACTCCTTACTCCTTTCCTCTTGCAAGCGGAGAAACTTACATTTTTTTTTTAAAAAAAGAATGTAAGCTAACAAATTACTTCGTATATTATCATCTAACTTTGAGATGAAATCCCACTTGATGTTACTTGATGTACATGCACACAGCACATAATTGATCACAACTCAATTATTGTGAAAATTTCGAAATAGTACTAATGCTACTGGGCATGTGCATATAAACTTATGAGTTATTTTGAAATATTTTGATTTTTTACAGTGAAACTTCACGGATTTTGATTTTGGGATGAAGTTTCATCCATCTTATGTACTTGATTGATTAAAGCCAGTTTCCTACTGCCATCCTTTTTCTAATATGTTTTTTTTTTTTTTCCCTGAGATTTTTTGATAAAGAACTACAAGAGGAGCATGAGCAACATAAATGAGCTGAAGGCAAGAGGATGCAAGGTTTTGCATTGTGTGGACGCCACCCAAATGGCAAATCATCCACAACTCTACCGCATCAAGTTTGATCGAATCATCTTCAATTTTCCTTTGGCTGGCTTCTTTCCCAAGGACTTTCCTCGACAACTACAAATTCAGTCAGTCCACTCACCACTAGCATTTTCTTTTTAATTTATTCCCCTTTTTGCTTTTTTACTTTTAATAAAGTAAAAACCAGAGGATTCTACAATGTCATATGTAAGGAAATTGTTGGGCTTTGTCGCAAACATGATCGTGTTTATAGGTTAAATCAGCGATTGGTGGCGGGATTCATGGCAAATGCAAGGATGATGATGAAAGAGGATGGCGAAGTACACATCACCCATAAATCCTATGGGTTCTACAAGCAATGGAATTTGGAGCAGTTGGGGCAAAGTCAAGGGCTCTGGCTTAGAGAGGTGGTGAATTTTCAACTTAGCGACTACCCTGGTTATCATACTAAATACGGCTTTGGTGGAGACAGAGACTTCGATTGTAACGACAGTAAGATCTACAAGTTCAGCCTGCCACCCTTCAATGCGGCAATTAATGGGGATACCCTTGCGTTCTAGCCTTTTGGTCTCAGTGTCTTACTCATTACGTATGTTGTGTCTCAAATCTCAATGGCTTAATGCATGTACGTCGTGCCACTTACATTTTGGATTGCACTAATTAAGTTCCCTTTGGCGATCTGAATGTATGTCACTTTTCCTGTCAGAGTGTCAATTTGTGTGCGGGTTGCTCATTTGCTATTAGCAATTAATCACTTGAATATATCAACCTCTAAGGAATAAGAGTTTGGATGGATAATGCTTTGATCGACCGACTTTCGGAGGCAATTTGGGAGCAGGTGAGTGGAGTGGAATTGAGGGAAGAGTTCAGCCTAATGAAAGTGTTGCTCCTTGGGGTAGAACTAGAGCTAGAAAAACCTAACCTGATTTGATAACATCATTCGAACCTGAAGTTATTGAGAAATACAAAAACCTGACATGAATCGGATTGATTTCGACCTGAAGTCAACATGATTTGACTATTTAACATGAAACCCGTTATTTTTCAATTTTGAATAAATTTAAATTATTTTTGACATAGACATGAAACTAATGGGTTAATTAAATAGGTTGACCCAAATCGACCCATTACCCAGTAGAACCGAAGAGCTTTCCGATAGAAAATGGGAGTTATAGCATGGTGTTTTGTAGTACTAGGCTTTGAACATGAGACATGGTTGAAGTCTTCTTTGCATGTGATTCCAGTTTGTGTTGAATTGTTTTGTACCGAGTGGCGGCATTAATAGAAGTTGGATGGACTCTTTGACGTTCTATAACTACTATGTGCACTTTTACCCATTAGGTTCTCGTGGATCTTATTAGGCACATTTGTGTCTTTATTAATTAGTTGTTGCACTCATTGGTTTATTTCCAGCGATTTTAAAACTAGCCCACATGCAACCTAGCTAGCTTTCACCTCTCAGTAATCCTTGCACATTCTTTAATTTCCTAGGCTTGGGGAATGAGCACGTACAGCAGGTAGGCCAGGGGAACCGCACATTTCAATTCTTGGTCCCCTCAACTAACTAATTAATCCTTTTGAATTCCTCTGCGTATGTACCACCACCACTACTACTACTATATTATAGCAGCATCCTCATATGATAAAACCAAGCAAAATTCCACCAACTAGTATTATCAAATATTAGTAACTAATCTGAACATGGGTCAAGGGTTGTCTATGATATGGAGGTGGGTAAGTCCCAAAGGTCAAGCTGTATCTAAGCCTGATGATGGTGATAATGGTATGCGTGATGATCAGCTGATAATTCCTCTGACTCAAAATGAGCAACCCAGAATAAAAGAAAGTCACTGCATCAACATATTTAATCCTGATCAGCCGTTCTCTGACCCCATCAGTACCATTGAAGTTGATGGTGATGATTACAATCACAAAGCTGCAAATTTGGTTCCTACATTGCCTTCTGACTCTGTAGTCGTCTTAAGCAACATTGTTTATGCCACTGTGGGTGAAGAAGATGATGATAATGTGGAGTCAATGGAGGTTAAGAATGACGAAGTGCTAAAAGTTGCAGTAGAGGAGAAGGCAAAGATCAATATTGCAAAAAATAACCAAAACAATGAAATTCATAATTGGATTAGTGGTTGCTCTTCTTCGAAGTCGAAACTACCTAGGAGGAATAGCATAGGACCATATAGTAGCACTCAGAGGATTCTACTTGTGGGTGAAGGTGATTTTTCGTTCTCGGCTTGCCTGGCTGTTGCTTTTGGTTCTGCCTCTAACATCGTTGCAACTTC
This sequence comes from Carnegiea gigantea, assembly GCA_029747015.1. Lineage (NCBI taxonomy): Eukaryota > Viridiplantae > Streptophyta > Magnoliopsida > Caryophyllales > Cactaceae > Carnegiea > Carnegiea gigantea. The sequence goes on along the minus strand of JAKOGI010001731.1, from coordinate 135,936 downwards.
CGTCAACTCCCTAGGTAAACCCAATGTTTTAACATAAGCTTAACTTCTGGTATTGGGCAACACTTACGAATTAATGACCTGCTTGATTGGTTCTATGCAGAGTTCCTAATCAAGAATTATGGCAACTTCTGCACTAACCTATCTGTATTGGAGACTCGAGGGTCAGTTGTCCTGCATGGTGTTGATGCTACCAAAATGGCAAAACATCCTTATCTTTCACAAATGCAATTTGATCGTATTATTTACAATTTTCCCCATGCTGGCTTCAAAAGGGAATCCTTGGAATCCCAAATTAGGTCTCTGATTTCCCCTCTCCTTGGACCATGGTTTTCTCTTCCCCTTATATAACACCACACTTTCTGCATGTGTATAAATTTCATCCTTTCAACTTCCATGCTTAATTTACAGGCGTCACCAAAACCTAGTGAGAGGTTTCTTAAAGAATGCAAAGAAAATGATCGAGGAGGATGGTGAAATACATGTGACTCACAAAACGAGCCCATCTTTTCTCAAGTGGGATATACCAAAACTAGGCAGTGATCAAGGGCTATGTCTAATTCAAGCAGTGAAATTCAAGCTTAGCAAGTACCCGGGCTACCATACCAAGTACGGATTTGGGGGTGACAAAGACTTTGAATGCAATCCCAGTAAGACATATATGTTTGGGCTTGCTACGAAAGAGAAGCTAATAACACCTTGAGTTCTTTTGAACATCTGCATTTTGTTTGTATCTTGTCAGATAGCCCAATTTTCTTCTATGATGCAGTTGCCCCTGATCAGTTGAGGTTGTAGTACTGCAGTGAAACTATGTCATGGTTGATTCATTTGGTTGCTATGTTTATTCGACTGACTGATTGACTTGTAGAAATTGTTCATCTACACTTTAGAATGAGAGGCTTTTCTTTTGAGAGATCTAATTTGTACCTTCGATCATCATCCATAATCTCCAGTATATGAAGCAAGAACAAGTTATGTCTTCAAGCAAATAATATGTGCGTGGTTCACACTTCACAGACATATGACTGATACATACTCTCCATAGGCAATCCGATTCATTGTTAAGTGATCTGACGGGAGGTTGTGTGTGTGTGTGTGTGTATATATATATATAGACTTCCATTTTCTCTAATGTAAGCGTATGGGAAAGATTATGATTTTTCCGTAAATTCTTCTAATCAACGTTACATAAATATATAACAAAAGACAAGTGGTAAAATTAGGAAGGAAATAATTAATAATATTCACACAGCTAATACATCTCCGACTTTCTATCTTTAACACTCCTCCTCAAGTTGGGGCGTATATGTCTAACATGCCCAACTTGTTACATATAGTATTAATTGGGGCTTTACGAAGAGGCTTGGTTAGAATGTCGACGAGCTGAAGATCTGTCCGAACGTGAATGAGTTGAATACATGGGGGACGCGAGGATGTCCCTGCGACAAGATCTTGAATTAGATGACAATCCACCTCAATGTGCTTGGTCCGCTCATGGAAGACCTCATTGTTGGCGATATGCATGGCGGCTTGATTGTCACAGTGTAGCCTCATCAAACCATCATGGCGAACACCTAGCTCGCTGAGTAAACGCTTCATCCATAGTAGCTCACAGGATGTGTTTGCCATTGCGCGGTATTCTAACTCTGCACTGTATCGAGATATAACTGTCCACTTCCTACTCTTCTAGGATATAAGGTTACCACTAAAGAAGACACAATACCCAGTAGTGGACCTTCGACTAGTAGGGCAAACTGCCTAATCGGCATCAGTGAACACTGCGATCCTACTATGTCCCTGATCATAATATACAAGTCCTTTACCTGGAGATCCCTTGAGGTATCTAAGGATCCGAATAGCTGCATCCCAGTGTGTAGTGTGCGGTCCTGACATACACTCACTGGATAAGCAATACCCGGTCGAGTAATTGTTAGATAATTTAGCTTCCCGACCAATCTTCGATATCTCTCGGGATCATGTAGGGGTGCTCCATCATCAGGCATAAGCTTGGTCTCAGGGACCATCGGTGAGTCAATGGGTTTACATCCAAGCAACCCGCATTCTGAAAGCATATCAAGAACATACTTTCTTTGACAAATAAGGATCTTACCAGAAGACTGTGATACTTCAATGTCAAGAAAGTACTTGAGTTTACCAAGATTTGTAATCTGGAATTGCTCACTCAAAAACTTCTTTAATGCTGAGATCCCCTCGACATCATCACCGGTGATAATCAGATCATCAACATATGCGACTAGGATGATGGTCTTCTCCTTTCAGTGTCTATAAAAGACTGAGTGGTCATTGGCACTCTTGGTCATGCCAAACTGACCAAGTGCTTGGCAGGGATGCCCAAACCAAGCTCGGGGAGATTGTTTCAGACCGTATGGAGACTTCGGCAAACGGCAGACTTTGGAAGCCTCCTCCTGAACAACGAATCCAGGTGGCTGAGTCATATAAACCTCCTCCTCAAGGATGCCATTGAGAAATGCATCCTTGACATCTAATTGGTACAGCGGCCAGTGGCGAATAGCAGCTAGAGACATGTAGATGCGAACAGATGCCATCTTAGCAACGGGAGAAAATGTCTTATCGTAATCAATGCCATAGTCCTAAGAGTACCCTTTTGTAACTAAGCGAGCTTTGAGTCGGTGTAGTGACCCATCAGGATGAACCTTGATCGTGAAGACCCACTTGCAACTGACTGCCTTGAGCGGATATTTGGTACTGGACATTAACGTGGGCCTTTACGAAGGGCAATGGGAAGGTCAAGATCGGAGATTTGAGGTGGTGGGAATTGAGCAAGAACCTATGAACTAGGTGTGATAGAGTCAGGTGCTTGTGTAGGAGATTGTGGGGATTCAGTGGTTGGGTCAGGTTCAACAGGAGATACACAAGTCTCATGGTCCTGCATAGTCTGGACAGAGTTAGTATTAACAGGGAGATTCTTACCCCTTCGAGTATATACCTGAGTAATAGGAGGCGCAGGAGGTGTCGGTGACACGACACTCTTGAGGATTGAAGAAGAACCGATGTGAACATTAGGATATTTCAGAATAGTCATGATAGGTGGAGAATTACTAGACATAGACAATGGACCAGATTCAGAATTTAAGGAATACAGTACAAACTCCATAAAAATAACATCATATGAAACAAAGTACCTTCTAAGAGTGGAGCTATAACATTGATAACTTTTTTGAGTTCCAGAATAGCCTACAAAAATACATCGTAGGGACTTGGGATCAAGTTTCGTACGACTTGATCGATAACAGACGTAACCAAAGATCTTGGGTGAAACAAGAAATAAAGGTGCGGATGAAAATAGGACATTATAGGGTATTGCACCATCAAGTACAGAGGATGGCAGATGGTTTATCAGATAACAGGCAGTTAGGACTGCGCCGACCTAGAAACAATGAGGGACATGTCCATGTATCATCATAGTACAAGCCACCTCAAGTATGTGTCTATTTTTTCGTTCAGCCACTCCATTTTGTTGAGGTGTAGAAGCACATGATGATTCTTGGATGATACCATTATCAGTCATATATTGTATAAATTCATTTGTAAAATATTCTTTGGCATTGTCACTATGAAGAGTTTTAACAGTGGTGTCGAACTAAGTTTTCATAAAAGAACAAAAAGCTAAAAATATTGCAGAGATTTCTTGTCTAGATTTGATAACAAAGATCCAAGTTGCATGAGAGAAATCATCTATAAAAGTAACAAAATATCAAAAACCTGATACAGATGTAACTGGACAAGGGTTCCATATATCAGAATGCACTAAAGCAAAGATACTGGCAGACTGACTAATGACTCTAGGTGGATGAGAAGCACGGACATGCTTTCCTTGGATACAGGACTCACAAACTAATTCTAAAATAGACTGAAATTCAGGACGTATCTTCTTCAACACCTAGAGAGATAGATGTCCCAATTGATAATGAACCTCCTTAGCACTACTAGTACTCAGGTATGCCACTCCCTAAGGTGAGCTCTCCATGCAATACAGACCTTTGTCCTTATATGCAGTGCCAATCAACCTGTTCATCCCTAGTTCCTGAAAGGTACATTTAGTTGGGATGAAGGTAACAGAGCAATATAACTATTCTGTTATTTTGCTCACAGACATAAGGTTTTCAGGAAAAGAAGGGATATATAAGATAGATAATAAGGGCATGTTTTGTGAAATCTGGGTGGATCTAATTCCTTCTATATTGTAGGTAGAGTCATTGACTATTTGGACAGGTGGTTGTGAGGGAGTGGCAAGTCCTGATAGTATACTTTTGTTACCAGTCATGTGGTCAGTAGCGCCTGAATCAACAATCCATGATGATTTTGATGCTATAAAACAGTTGGAAGTCATACCTGGGTGGGCTAAAGTAGCCCTCGGAGTCTGTGGCTGAGAGGTCATGTCGGCACGAGAGAAGCCCAGTTGCTCAAGTTACTAAACAAGTGTAGTAATTTCATCTGAGTTGGTGCGTTCGCTAGGTGATTGATTGACAGTGGCCACCTGAGCACGAGGAGTGTGTGGTGAATCTTTCGGGTGCTTTAGGTAGTCCCACTTCATGTGACCCCACTCCTTGCAATAGCGACACTGCACATTCTTATTGCCACTAGAATTAGAAGTGCCCTCAGATTCTTTTTCTCTTTTCACAAATGACTGACCTGCACTCTTACCTTTGTAAGGGTTTGCCACAAATGCTGAGTTTTCAGTGATAGGTGATGACTAAATCCCATCATATGGAAACATCTCTCGCAGAAGATGATAGGTAGCAGACAATGATGGTGTAATCGTCTAACCAAGAAGGATCGGTCATGCTGAGGAGTATCTGGATGACATATCTCCAATAAATGTGACTGTATTCAGTTGCTCCCATACTGTGGCTGAATCTGGACCGAAGGAAAATAAATTCCCTCATCTCATCAGATAATTTCTTGAATTTGGTGAAGTACTCAGTAAGAGTTGCATCACCCTGTTCACACCTTGCATGTGCCTGAAATTGTGTATGTATGTGCCATGCTAGTTTTTTAAAAATATGTGGATTGGAGATGATCCCACATTTTCTTAGTGGTCTTAAAGGTGTGTACAGTGGATAAAATATCAGGCCCCATCGCATTCCACAGAATCATGCGAATAGAGCTATCCTCAGCTTTCTAGTCTTCGGTAGCTTGTGATTCTTCTGTTAGATATTTTCCCTTTCGAAGCGAATCTAACCTAGTCTCAACAAACGTAGACTATTGTTCCCAGTTAGAGCTAGAGAGGTTAATAGGAATTTTCAGTTGCTGGGAGGATATCAATTGTGGAACCATTTGAGTGGCAGGTTCTTTATCCTTCTCTATTAAAAAAAATAAATTTTAAAAGGAAAATGCCTCTAACAATTTGAGTGGCAGTGTCCTTCTCCCTGAAGAAAGAAAGAGAGAGGGGTTGGTACCGAGAGGAAGAGACTTCTCTTGATGATGGGCGGTGCGAAGCGGAGCGAGCGGCGTACACAAGGTGGAGCGGAGCAGCGCACAGCACAGAGTAGAACAGCGCACAGCATGGAGCGGATTAGAGCAAAGCAGAGCCAAGCAGAGCAGCTTACCGGTGGATCTGACGGAAGCCTAGCTGCCTAGGGTACAAAAGCCTAATACGGCTCTGATACCATGTAAGTGTATTGGAAAGATTATGATTTTTCCGTATATTCTTCTAATCAACGTTACATATATATAAAATAAAAGACAAGTGGTAAAATTATGAAGGAAATAACTACAAATATTCACATAGCTAATACACCTCTGACTTTCTATCATGTAATACAGAATGGATTTTTAAGATGCCGGATAATTTACTGACTCCTTTGCAAGTGCAAATGATTTTGATATGCATTTCCCTATTGATGACTTGTGCCTATGGATTGATCAGTTGTGACGACATCTGCAATGAGATGCCTGCAATCCATAGTTACACATCTTATTAAACATGTCCACCAATATCACTCTAACCTATAAATCTTGCGCTGTGGACAGCCTACTATCTAGTGTGTCAGACATAGATGTATGATTGGGGGGAATACTCAGGCTAAATTCCAAGGGCGTAGGGAGAAAGCTCAAATATGTGCGGCATATCAATAAATGATTAAAAAAATCATAATTTTAAAAGAGAAGAAAGCCTTAAGAATGATCAACGCTTGAGGGAGTCGAAAGACAAAAGGCTAATATGGCTGCCCCCTCTTCGGTTTGTAACTTTGGTGCTGGTTGTATTCAGCTGCCTCCTTAATTATTTATCCCCGATCAATTGAAAGCCCAAAAATTGTAAAAGATTACAATGTAGTGTAAAAACACAATCACAAATACCAAAATGGATGTGCTTCAACTTATAACACAACACTACAGAAAAGTACAAATTTAGGGTTTGGTGGTTTTAGTGGGATTTGTAAGTGGAAAATGGGAACTGGGAAGGAATTAGGAGTGGGGAAAGGCAGTTAGGGCCTATTCGTTTTCATCATTTTGCACTTGCCACCTGCTCTAACCTACTTGAAGTTACTCTAATCTGCTCAGATATGTTACCTACTAGTGAAACCTACTTCAACTTGCTCCATCCTCATTGAGATAATGTATGGAATATTAAAGAACACTTGGAAGATCTTAAAGGATAGAATGCCTCAAGTGAGTGGAGAATGATAAATTGATATAATTATATCATGTTGCACGTTACATAATTTCATCCAAATGCATGAAAAAGGGACACCAATTTTACCGAGGCCAGCAAACATTACAACCATCCCGAATATTGGCTTGTATGATGCGTGAAACAAGCAAGCAATGAATGAATGTAGAGATGCAATAGCTAATATGATTTCAACATTGAGAAATAATAATTGCAATATATGCTAATTTTAGTTATAAAGAAAGGCATATGGTCTAAGAAACAACATATGACATCTTCCCTTTAACTTTTTACCATACTAGCCCGCTCAATAACCTATCTCTTAGGTTTAGGTTAAGGTCAGAGTCTTTTCAATTTTAAATATGATTAAACTTAAATCTCATAACTTCATATAATTTCTTACAACTTTTTACATCTTTTTGTATTTTCTTACAGCTTCTTATAACACTTTATAACTCGTTCTACTATAACTCCTTAACTAGTCAGGACCCGTACGTTGCCCCGAAATTAAGTTTTTGAATGAGCAATGGTTCTTCAAAAGTTTTGTTTAATAATTGTAAGGTCAACGTTAATACATTGATGTAAACAATAACCCAATGATGAAGATTTCAGTCCAACTCAAAAAAAAAAAAAAAATTGGGGTAAGTAGTGAAAAGAAATATACTGCAAATGTCTGGTCATGAAATTTGATTGAAAGCTTTACAATTCCAAAGAAATACACAGCAAATAGTTTACAAAGGTGGAGTGGGGATACAATTGAAGACTTTCATGTAGACAATATTTTTTGTAACATTTTTAGGCATGTTGTTCTTGTTCACAATCAAAAATCGTAACCCCAATGGCGAGGTGACATGTGATACTACAACATAAAGTTCGCCATGGAAAAAGATAGGCTTGGGAAGATATACTCCAACATAGTTTAATGTTTGCCCTTGGCTTTTATTGATGGTCATTGCAAAAGCCAATTTAATCGAGAATTGTCTACGCTTAAACGCAAATGGTGTGTCCTTTGTTGACGGGTTAGATTGACACACAGAATAAGCAACTTTTGTCCAATATTTTGACCCGTAATGATCCGTGCTTCAAGACCCGTTTGCCCAAGTTGCTCAATGATAAGGCGTGTCCCATTACATAATCCTAAAGATGGATCAAGATTCCTCAAAAGTATTATAGAGGTGCTGACTTTCAATGTAATTTCATGATTAGGCAAGCTTGAAATATTAGGCCCGTGTAATATCTCAGGGGGGTTGATATCATCTATATCGAATTGGTCACCACCCTCTTAAAATGTATCTGAACTCAAATAAGTGCGGGGCTCACCAGGAAGTATAGCTAAAATCTGTAAGTTCAATTGGCCAATATCATTATTTGTAAGAGCCAATATGCAACACTCTTGCATGTAGGATCATTCGTTGTACCTGATAGATAAATTTGGGTAAATTTCTGAAATTAACTTCCTCAATCCTTGACTGTCATTAGGTATAAGGAATTTTGATGGAATCTCTATCCAATTGGGCTCACTTCCTGAATGTAATGAAATTCGCTGCAAGCTGCCAGCACCAATATTCAAGACCCAATCTGTAAAATCTCAGAAGTGTTGATATTCAAGATTGCTTAAATTTGGATCCCTCAGTTGCATATTAATCCTGAGATGCATGACATGGCAATGAGGCCACAAATTCGATTGAAACAATGATGCTGTAACTATATATGCTCTACTTTCCTTTGTGACAACCGAAAATATTTGTCTAAAATCACTGCCAAATAACATTAACTTTCCTTCGAAAGGAACATTATGTTGATCAGAAATATCCCTTAATGTACTCTTAATAGTCTCCAACACAAAACGATGTGTCATAGGAGCCTTATCCAGATAATCAATGATGCCTTCCAAATCAATTCAGCCAGCTCGAAATGCATTGAGAATGAATAATAAGTTGCTTCTATAAGATCAACAAGGACCTTGAATATAGAATGAGCGGTTTTTCCAAATGGCAGTAGTAATGTAGCAATTCCAAATGATGTAACAGAGAAAATACACGATCGCCTTCCATACCGCCACTCCCATACACAAAAACACACCCCATGTTATTAGAATCATCATCATTCACTATAGCTCGAAAGATGTCCATTTGTTCAAAATTCAACGTAGGTAGCATCATGTTAAGGTTCCTAACTTCTGTAGAAATGTCATAGTCTAACTGCTCCCTGATGAGATGATTTCTTAATTGAAGTAGCATATCTGAAGAAGGCAATGGCATAGGAGGGTAGTCCTTTAACGAACAACCATTTTTTCTCAAAATTAACTCAAGTTCATATAAGCATAGATTTTCCCTTTGATCGTCAATCAACTGTAATTTAGGATTGTGATGCTGCTGTAATCTTTGTTCAAGGTCATCAGAACGATCTTCCCAATGTTTATACCAAAGCGTTTGGGGTTGTTCCACTTCATTGTACATAAGTATAGAGCAAAACATACTTCATAATTGGACCCCAGTTGCCCATGTGGAAGCCTCAAATAGTGCATCATCCCAATCGCTATTATCAGCTACCAATCCTAATGCTAAGCAAGCTTTACGAAATATTACATATTCAGTGCCATCAATGGTTCTCAATTCTTTGAAAGACATTGCACCATGAGCAATTGTAAGTAATATTCTCAGGTAATATCCCTCTCCGGAGTTAGGATGTGCAAAAGAAAGTCAACCAAGACATACCTGGTGTTTCCGTTTTATCCATTCTTTGGCTCTTCGATTCCAAACATAATATTTGGGGAATTCAGTGTATGTGTAACAATTGGCTACATGGTCAACTTAATTAACTTGAAACCATGCCATGAGCATACTAACACTATGTTGAGCACGATCAGCAACATCATCCAAATCTTCATCATCATTAAAAATAATATTGTATTGCCCTGGCAAGTGAAATTATAGCATTTCTACAGATGGATTATGGTGAGTTATTTCAAATTCAAATATGCACCATGCTACTTCAATAGATGAAATATATCTACCATCTAGGTATTGTTTTATCTCATCAACTGTCCTATATTAAGGTTCTTTTCCTCGCTCCTTAGTTACAACATTTTCCTCAATAATAAATATTGCTTGATCTGGACCCTTATGCATGTATTTGTGGAGGTACTTGATTACCTTTTTCTATGCACATCATTCAACATTAATATGAGCATCATACTTCACACACAAATCTTGATTATAGGGAACGACCCAACGATTATCTAGCTCCTTTCCATTTATGATGATTCTTCTACCATCATCCCTTCGCCTATACTTAACAAACACATTCTCCTTAATAGATGTTTCATCACAAAATGATTTTGGATAATGTTTACTGCAATCAGAACCTTTCATACAAGGAGCATGGGGAATATCTGGACCACATGGACCATGTATCATGTGTCGTGTGACTAGGGATGGCCGTGGGGTGGGTACGGGGCGGGTGGAGTTATATCCGCTTCCATACCCATTTTCAAAAGTCATCTTCATACTCATACCCATACCCATACCCATCGAATTTCAAAATTTATCTCCATACACATACCCATTGGGTATTTCGGGTTTCATTCAAATATATACATATATTACAATATAATATCCATTGGGTACGATAATTTGTTTTACCTAAAGAAATTCATAAAACTGAATTCAACTAGGCAAAATATTCTAAAGAAATACAACACCCATTAGATTCAATAGTTCATACTTAGCTCATAAATAAAAAACTGTTTTCTAGAAATGATTGAAATAAGAGAGCGAGGGACACAACAAATGAGTTAGAATTATAGGTTTGTGAGTCGTGAGTCACGTGACTTTATGTATCGATATAGCAAATGAGCGATACAAATGGATCCATTGCATAGTTGGGGATGGGTTGCGGTATGGAGTTTTTTTAAAAAATAAATTACCAACGTTCAAAGTTCGAAACTCTACTTAATAATAATTTACCTCCTAAATAAATTCGGGTACGGGGCGGGCATGGTTATGGGGCAAGTGATGTCTATACCTGTACCCATATCCATACCCATACCCGTTTTCAGTGTACCCGCCCCACACCCATTTTTTCCTAATTTTTCGTACCCATACCCGTTATAAGTGGGGCGAATTTGGGGCGGTTTTGTGGGATTCGGGTGCAACTCACATCCCTATGTGTGACTGTAGCATACGCAAGTGGATCAAGATCTTGTTCAAGGAGCTCCGCACAAATGAAGGGATCAGTTTCTTCTGCACAACTTGGCTCGTCATCATAAGCAAGGGTTAAGAGAATATGAGCATGTGGTAACCCTTGCTTTTGAAATTCAATGACATATATATCTGCAAAGATGCAATAACTGATTCTAGTGATCATTGCAAACTAAATTGGTAGACATTTCCAATGCTAGAAGATGTGAAAATTTTGTGATAAAATTATAACAAACATGCAACGACAGTTCCAAATATATTCGTTTCTTTGAAATCTCACATCAACTCTCGCAGACTCAATTGAAAGACCCAAGCCATAACATATGGCCTATTGTTTGCATGTTGTCCCAGGTGCTACTGGAGGGCCTCTTTAATTTCTGGCCAATTTAGATTGCATGTAAAGGTGATAAAGAAATCTAAATAACTAACTTGTGCACATATGACCATAGCATCAAGAAAATGGCACCTCATGTAACGTGAGCCCGTAGTAAATGAGGATGACAATATACACTGTCAGCCAATACCACTTACATCCGTCTCTCCAATTGTGATTGCATCTTCTAGGCCAATGTAAACCTCTATATGTAGTTGTAATTGATGTTTCCTGACATAATGTAGCCGCCATTGCTCTGTAACCGTAAGACAATCAACAATATATTGAAGAAACAGTCTACCCCGATGGAGTAAAATGTTAGCCTCATGCAACCGAAAATGGTATCCTAAATGCATAGTATTGACAAATTGTCACTCCCTGACTATTGCTAGTCGATTGTCTTACAAAAGGAATTCCCGTTCTCCAACTATCTATTCCATATGGAAATAAGAGTGGATATTGTAGGGCCATATAAGAAGGGTGAGTGCTATATATTCATTGCAGGTTCCCATCCAACTTGCGTACTATTATATCACGACCCATTTCCTCTGCATCCTCACTTCCTACTATAAGGGTTGTGATTTCATTAGTAGTGGGTTTGATATATTGTCCACCTGGTCATGATCAAAGGATTCAAATACATATATCATGTACAACGTCACTATGTAGGATATCTCTAGCATTTCTAAATACATGTACATAGGAATTACATTCATCCAACATGTGCTGTAAGTCTTCTATAGTAGATAGCCTAACTCAAGAGGAACTGGTGTTTAATGTGTGTAGTCAATTTCGAGACTCAAAATGTGTGTCATATATATAAAGTTGCACAAATCTTGGTGGTTGTCCTTCTGGCGGTAGTAAAGACCCAATTTGATGATAATTTTCACCGCTTATACAAAATGTGTAGGGTCCATGTCCAATAGATGCTCCTATTGAAGTGAAGGATACCATAGAGTTATAAGTCTGTATATTCTCCATGAAATTTCTATTATTAAACAAAGAATCAAGTAGAGGTGGCGGTATAGGTCAAGGATCCAATCGAACTTGATCGTAATGGCAATAGATATTAAAATGAGGTGGACCATCTCTTCAACTGGCAGCCATTTCATCATACCACATCATTTCATTACAATAACTACATGGAAGCATGGTTCCCGTGAACGACCAATGTTGTTCAAACCTTCTATAGTAGAGTTCCTTCTAATCGTGATAGGGACAAGTTCCGTAATCTAGCTTCATCCTCGTATCATTGACATTGTGTAATATAGCGTGGATCATTATCCCATCTTCTTTTGGACTCCATCTAGCATTCAATCGGGCTTCTTTCTATCGCAACCGCTTTCGGGTAGATTCAGCAACTAATATGGTATCATCCATAGCAATAGGAATGAAACAATATTATAGTTTGCAAGTGAATGTCTACTAAGCATTTACTTTTAAGGTTTAGATGATCTCGATATCATATCATGTTACTATGTGCAATGCAATCCTGTATATGAGAACAAGTTTTTAAAATTGATTTACAACAATAAAATTTCGGAAGTAGATAATTTTTGTTTTTAGTGTTATAAAAAGATTCAATATAAATACTATAATATCAAGAATCTATATTATAAAAAGGAGATAGATTTTATATTTGAAGAATATATATTTTTTGATTAATTCAAAACAATAATATGGTAGAAGTAAAGTGGGTTTTGTTATGTTGTGAAAACTTCCAATTTAAATTGTACATATAAGAAAAGAGATATTAGTTAATGAAAATTATTGTTTTAAATTTTACAGTTGTGGATTTGTGGCTAGGATAACATGTTAGTTCATGCAGTACATGTTTGTACAGATGAATACATCATGGTTATAAAGTCAGAATGCTAATATTATCGAACTGAATGCGTTTTTATGTCGTTAATAAGAATTACAAATTCAAACTACACATATATATAAGAAATGCGATGATATCAATAATTAGTGTGTAAATATTTTGTATTTATGCATTTGCTAGATCCATATGTAGATGATGGTGAAAATTAACAATGGTATCTTATGTGGGCATTTAAGGAAATGGAAAAGCTCAATTTTCATTAGAACTTAAAAAATGGATAAATTGGTATGAGTTCTTTTTCCATACAAGAAAAATTACATGGTTTTTGAAGAACATATTTATAACTCTAGCCTTTGATTACATTTTTTTTTTTAACTTAAGTGAAGGTAGTAATTGCTCCAGACAATTAGCTCACAAAATTTAAATATTGCCAGTGTACTTGTATAACCTAAGAGATATATAACAGAGAGGCTGGGGAACTTAAACAGTAGAAAACACTCCAAATCATTTATTTTGATTATAGTACACATGAGAAGAGATATAGAGAGATAATGATAATACGCATGAACTGTCTTTACCATAAGGAATAGAAGTTTCATCAACAAATAGGTTTTTATTTCCTCTCAAATTACCCAGAAAAACTCTGCATTTTTTCGAAATAAATTGTGATCTTTTGTTGGGGTATTCTTATTTTTCTTTTTTTGATTGAAATTCTTATTTTTCTTTTTTTAGGTTTGTTTTATTTTGTACATTGAAAATATTTTTATTGATTTAAGTTTCCTTTTTGTTGCCAATTTCTATCTTTTCTATAGCCAACTAGGAGTTGGGTTGTTGTTGGAGAATTAGAGATAGAGTTAGAGAGAGATGATGAAGAAGGGGTGTTGTTGGTGACTTAATGTCTTCTGGTGCTGATTTCCTTATCAAAGCTCCCAAGCAGCTATTAATTTTCTTCTAATTTTTAATTTTCTCTCTCCTACTTTGCATGCACTCTTTGTCTTGGAAGGCCCTTCAAGTCCTCCTAAGATTTGACATGCAACTTAGATCAAGACGGTATGGATTTCTCTTCCCCATCAATTTGAATTCTTTTAGGAAATAAATGGGTTTAGTATGGAATTCGGGTTTAGGGTTCATGCGGCATTTTGTGAAAGTCAGTTGCTTTGTTTTGTTCCCTGTTTGATAATCATGAAAGGGAGGTTGTTTTATGAGTTTTGGATGATGAGTAAAAGAGGAGACCTACTTGTGGAAGAGTGATCCTTAGTTTTCTGGGTTTTGACTTGATCAGATTCTCTTCCTTTTGGTAGGAGATGAAGGGGTGACTTCTAATTTTCTAGGTATTTCATCATTATTCATGGTTGTCGTTTTGGGAGGGTCTTAAAGGTAAAAGCATCAATATTGTATGATTTGGGACATGAGTTTTCTATGACAGTCTTCTTATTCACCTACTATGATTAAAGCATCCACAAATAAATATGATGATCAAAAATAATATAAATTACCAAGGTTCAGCATAAATCAGATGCACTTGAACTGCACCAGTGACCAACACTTGAAACACCGTTCAAAAATCGAATTTTGACTTAAGTCTGGTGCCCCTTGATTTGTATATGTGAAAGGATTCATCGTTAGAGAAAATTAAATATATCGATACTCCTTATATTTCAACCCAAAAAAAAAAAAATACAAATATGAAATGAAGCAATCAACTATTGAAGCATAATGAAATTATATGTATTAATCTCAGTTTTATAACAATAAAATCAATCATTTTTTTTGAATAATCGATTTATGTGGAAATATTTATATATAGTACTTGATTTTATTTTGATAACTATAAAATCATACATATAGTAGTCTTTATAATATCTATAAGCCAAAAAGTAAATTGTTTATTTGTTTTACAAATCAAACATGTGGAAACAATATTTATGGGAGTTTCATAACATACATCACTACTCTATAGTTTCTCCTCTTTGTTCACTATCTCCTTTTAGCTCAGAGCCAGTTTTCAAAGGGTTGCCTACAAACATTTAATAAACAATTGACGATGACCATAAAGGAAATGGTTGAACACGAAGAAGTAGATAAAGAAGATGCACAAAAAGTCTACAACAAATATTATAAAATTTGCAGCAAAAAATGTAGCATGATTTAAGATGCAATCTAAGCAGTCACAAAGCTTTATCAATTCTTGAAAAACAATTAGAACATCTCAAATTAAAAAATTACAGAATTTCAAACAAAAATACAAAAGTGATGAAATCTAACCATGAAAGCACAATGTACCAGTCCCCATCATACATCTCAATTAGAATCTCTATTTTGTTCTTAAATTATACAATGTAGCAAATCATAATGGAGCTTTCACAATAATTTCTTATACAGGATTTGGCATGACACTATCTGATTCTACTATGTTGCTCATGCACACGTTAGATCTCAACTCTTTAAATCCTCCAAAGATGATAATTAAATTTTATACAAAGAGAAGCATAGCGTTATTATATAATACTGAAGTGATGCACAAAAAGCTCCTAAATAGAACATCAACTTTGAAATGAAAAATTATACCCCAAAGTAGTGGTGGTTTTTTGGGGGTGGGGGGAGGGGACTAGGCATAGCGAGATATTTCTGCAGCATGCACCCAACTTCAAAAAAGAACCCCCCCTAAATTCAAGAAATGGGCAAAATCATGAACGTGCAAATATAGTCCACTCTTTCCCATACTATTTTATCCCTCCACTCCTCCCCATTAAAACTTGGTCTTACACAATCCATTCTTTCCCAAACTGAACACGTTAAATTGGATCAAAAATAGAGGGATCTCCCCAAAACAGATGCTCCTTACAAATATTATTGAGTGATATGGTTAAAAAAAATCACTGAAGTGCAACATAGCAAGGCAACTTTTTCAAACTATGCTTCAGGTTAGGGGAAGGGGGCACCACATGCCTCGAGCAACCCTCAATAAAAAAGTATAAGCCAAATTTGCCCAAGAAAATGACTTATATTTATAATGATGCTATAATTTACTCCAGAAAAAAAATTCTTTTACCCTTTCACTGTCGCCTTATTCCTATAGCTGGTGTTTGCAAATTTGAGTGATGACAATGAAGGCGATGGGACCATACATGGGTTTTTTAAAATTTTTATAAGACCATGCATCAGATTATGACCACATGCACAATCTATAGAGAAGAAAGAGAAGAAAAGAAATAATCCATTGTGACCCAATACATAATATGAAATTTCCCACACTTATCACCAGAACAGCGTCTGTCACAGGCACAGCATCTGTCATAGGAACAACCTCTTCCTCTTGCATCTCATGATCATTTCCCTCCTTTGAGAAGAACTAACAGGCAGCTTAAGAAACCCTCTCTCATCTGCAGGACTATGTGTGTTCTAATACAGTCTCCACCATTTCTGATCCATTTGCTCTTTCCACCATTACACATTATTGCAACCTTGTTTAGTTTTAAACACTACCCCCTTCTTCTTTTGTCCACTCTCAAGCCTTTCTTTCTGTAACTGAACCCTCATCTTTCAAACAGGCATCAAATGATCCTCTTTGGATCCAGGCTATGGAGTCTGAGATTCAAGCTTTACAAGCTAATAATACATGGACTGAAGTTGACCTTCTAGTTAGCAAAAAGGCTATCAGTTGCAAGTGGGTTTATAAAGCAAAACTCAGGGCTGATGGTTCTGTGGAAAGGTATAAAGCCAGGCTGGTTATTCAAGGCAACACCCAAAGAGAAGGCATTGACTTCACTGAAACATTCTCACCTATTGTGAAAATGACCGCTATTAGAACCACTCTAGCTGTGGCAGCTCATAAACTGTGGCATGTTTTTCAATTAGATGTTAACAATGCCTTTTTGCATGGTGATCTACATGAGGAAGTTTACATGAGGATGCCAGAGGGAATTCCCAACCCACAAAACAAGGTTTGCAAGTTGCAAAAATCACTTTATGGCCTTAAATAAGCCTCCAGGCAGTGGTTTGCCAAGTTGACTACTTTTCTCCACCAACAGGGCTTCCTTTAATCCAAATCTGATTACTTCCTTTTTTTAAAGAGTTCTGGTCCACACTTGATAATTGTGGCCGTTTATATTGATAATATTCTCGTTACAGGCTCCAACATTGATGACATCAATAACCTCAAGCAATATCTCCATTCAACCTTTGGCATCATGGACCTTAGACATCTTGACTACTTTCTGGGCTTTGGGGTCACTTATTTACCTACTGGTATTTCCCTGTCCCAGAAGAAGTTCACAAATGATCTCTTGAAGGACACAGGCTTTCTCCATTTGAAACCTATGGCTACTCCCCTTCCTCTCCATTGCAAACTCACTCTTGAAGAGGGTGATCTCCTTCAAGACCCTTCTGTCTATAGGTCCCTCATTAGCAGACTCAATTTTCTCACCCATACTTGTCCTGACCTCTCCTTTGCTGTCCAAACGCTGAGCCAGTTCATGCAATGTCACAGAACCTCTCGCATGATAGCACTTGAACACACATTAAGATACCTTAATGGTAATGCTGGGCAGGGTATTCTCCTCAATGCTAATGGCTCTCTTTTGCTTCAAGCCTTTTGTGATAGTGACTGGGTTTCTTGTCCCATTGCCAAGGGATCAGTTACTGGCTGCATGGTCCTCTTAGGATCTTCTCCCATTAGTTGGAAATCCAAGAAACAATCTATGGTCTCCAAAAGTTCAGCTGAAGCTGAGTACCGTGCCATGTCTTAGGCAGCAGCTGAAGTTACATGGATTATCAGACTCCTTTCCAAGCTTGGGGTTTCCAGACACATCCAGTTACCTTGCATTGTCATAACAAGTCAGCTTTACAGATTGCAAAAAATCCTGTATTCCACGAACGTACTAAACATATTGACATTGAATATCATTTTACTTGCGAAAAGGTGCTTGAAGGTTTGTTGCAACTGACTTACCTCCATACATCTCTTCAATTGGCAGATATCTTGACTAAGATTCTTCTTTCAACCAAACATTATGAGCTCATGTCCAAGCTGGGACTGGTGGACTCTACCCTTTCATCACCATCCTAGCTTGCGGGGGAGTGTTGAGAATATCAGCTTTATTGTTGAAGGTTGTTAGGCATCTTAACAGAATTTGTTGCAAGAAATTAGTGGTGATTGCTATTCCCGCCTTTTTTCCTTGATAGCTGTGCATGCAACTTGTAGGTGTAATGGCTTGTATAAATAGCAAGCTCTTGTACAGAATTGTCCAACAGAATGAGAATGTGAAATCAACATTTACTCTCTCCAAAATTTCAGCTGTTAACACAATATAGTTCACATTTGTATGTATTGCCAACCAAGAAACTATGATGAATCATGATTTGGGCAAAATAGTCATGGATAAGCCATGGAAATTGAGCTCATTCTGCAGTAAAAATGTGTTTCTTGTCAATATCTTATTGTCCAAGAAAAACATAGATCTTCTCTAGTCTAAGATACAAAAAAGAAATTAGTAAGCAAGAGGGGGGAGGAAAGGAAAGGAGGAATCACGTATGTGTCCAGATACAAAGAAAAGTAAAAACATAACATTGAGGAAGAGATAAGATGGAGAAGCATAACTTGTTTTAGGAGAGAGAGACTGAGAAAGTAAGGAGTGGAGAGGACCAAACATTTTAGTTCATTAATTTCGCCCATAATTTCGGCTGATTTCATATGTTGCTCAATACATGTGAAAATCACTCCATACCAAATTAGAAATCTATGCCAACTTTGCATCACGTTCACAAAATCAATTTAGTAATCTTCTATTACACTCTTCTTTAGAGTTCTTAACTTGCACTAATCGACAACCTGGAAAAAAAGATTAGAATGATCAGTACTCTTAATCAAAAACAATTATCAAAAGTTGTATGACCCAAGCTCTTACATGAGGTCAACATAAAATCAAATCACGTAATTGGAAGGATTTTAGCTACTAACAGTTGAGAAGCATGAATAGCAGTGCATGAAGTGTGACAAATAGATAATGTATTTAATACATGAGATGGTTGAAATCTTAGAATAAGGAGAAAATAATGAAACAACTGAAGGGTCATCATGCTGCATGCCTATGACAACAATTATTTCCAGTTTTCCATACATTCTAATACTTATCTCTAGGTTGCCCTTTTTCCCCATTTTAAAAGCAGGTAGAGGTTGGTGGTTATTTATATTTCTTGTATCCAAGTGTTTATTGTATTCAAATATGAGAGGCATCATTTCAGGTGACCTTAGGACCGATAAGGAAAGAGGGGACCTTTTTTGCGTGTATGATACCAAATCTTTTTCCATTCGACCTCTAACAACACAGAATTCCACCTTACATTTAATAACGCAATATATTTAATTAGAGAGGCAAAGAGGACTATAAGACTGTGAGAAGATAGAAACCAAATTTAGTAATCAAACAAAAAATGAATAGAGATTTAACAAATCAATTTTAAAGAGAAAATTTTAAAGTTAAAAAAATTAAAGTCAAAATTAGAAAGTACACCTCCCAACTAATAAGCCAAGTATTATTGAATGATCATCTATGATAGTCAGGTATAAATTAGAATGGATAATTAATTGAATCAAACGATGTATCCGAGTGTTTGAAGCAAGAAGCAGGACATGGCATGGATGATTGGGCACAGTGAACAGTAAATACAAAAATCATCAAAGACAAGGGGAACACCAACAGCCAGTATCAATAACAGCCATATTCAAACCCGGGGAGGGGGGGGGGGGGTTACGAAAACTAAAACCATCACATAGCAGTCACCACCAAATTATGACCGTACGCATCTCATGCCTCACAGAGGAAGGGCGGTACCGTCTAGTAGTATTTCTCGTCACATCAAGGCCAAGCTCACACATGCGCCATCTCGATTTACTGATTTGCAGTGTCCATTGAAAAAAAGCCATTGATGAGGAAGAAGAGGAAGCAGAAGAAAGGGGAACCTAAATTAAACTCATACAAAATTAAACAATATTGACACCCTACCCCACCCCCTTCAAACAAAAGATGGACCTCAAAACATATATTAAAATCAAAACATTACCATGCAGTGATGATTGAGAGGTTGGAGAAGAAAACTGATGTGTAAATTCTGTGACGGGTTAAGCTTGCGATGGGGCTGGGGTGTTTTTCCTCTCCTTAGTTCTACACTTCATAACAACTATTGCAAGTTAATCAAGTGATAGAGATCAAATTCAACATGAGAAACTTGAAAGTTTTGCTATCAAATTGCATCATTATTGGCAATTGAGATGGCGGATCCACTACTCTGATTGTGATGAACAGTGAATAGAGTGAAGGGGGGGTTCAATATTGTGATGAGCAGTTAACAGGGAGGGGGAGAACGTGGGAAAGAGACAATTAGGATAGTTGGTGCTTAGTAGTTTCTGCAATGCATTAACACTCCACACGTCATTATTTTTATTTTTTTTAATAATTTGGATCTCCGGTTGATGGCTGAGATTGATCAAATTTTTGATCCAACGGATGAGAGCATCCCAACCTCCCAAAATTACTCTTGTCCTAGTCAATCTCATTTTGCTTTTAGTATAATATAGATGCTGGCAATTCCTTATAATTTATTACAACTTCTTACAATTTTTTATAACTTACCAGTGAACCTTACAATTAAAAAGAGCATATACTGAATTAGTTTAAAATTGGTTTGAGTTTGCTTTGATTAAAACCTGATTCTAACTTTGCTTTGGCACTCATTAAGTCGAATCAAAGTCTAACTCATAAGGTTCAACTGAGCACCTCAGTTTAGCTTTAGCTCATTTCGTTTTCAAAACTTTTGGGGGGGGGGTATAATTCGCTAGGGATGGCAACGGGTCTGATTCGGATTGGATATATAGACATCTAAATC
>JAKOGI010001731.1:75000-110000 GCA_029747015.1 Carnegiea gigantea | reverse complement strand
CAGGGAGTTGATGGTTGAGGCTCTGAGCTTCCAAGTTGTAACCATATAACAAGTGAAGTTTTCAGACTAGATATGAAAAGAATCTGCCTACTGGGTTGTTGTCAAGTGGACAATTGATTCTTGTTGTTTGAGCCCATTTGCCTTGATTTCACTTCTCCACAGTACATAAGCACTGAGAATTAAGTTGATATTGAACATGCAAACAGGGAGATCCTATCAAAGGATATAAGTAGAGTGTATCCACTCTAACTCAGATTAATTTCATGGAAATCTTTTCTGTAACCAGGACGCGTTTCATGGTTACATGGAAGAAGAATGTTAATTTTGGCAACAAAAGAGAAGATTAATTAGTAGTGGACGAATGATCTTTTGTTCAAGCCTATGACCCTCACATAGAAGCAAACCATGGCATCAACATAATGTCTCCTGATGTTAAGAACATGCCATTATTTAAAAGCAAATTAAATAAGAAGATAGGATAACTCAAATATAACTTCCATCCAAACGGTAATGAACCCATGAAACTCAATGCAAAAATATTGATATTATATAGCACTTATCTTTGGAGACTAAATTGTATGCCCTTTGCATTGTTATCCATAAATTATCATCTGATATCGTGACTAGCATCTCTTCCAAATTGGACTTAGATGTCATCCCAAGAATCATGCATTGCCTGCAAAATAAGTCTTATGATTGTTGGAATTACTGACGCTCAGGCCCCTAGCTTTAAGGATAACTATTTTTAGGCCCAAACTTTTTCAAAATTAATTTTGGGATACCCTAAATTTTCAGGAAACCAATTTTTTGATCCTTTTTTCTTATTATTTAGTCCTTGAATTTTTAGAGATTACAAAATAATCCCTGGAATAGGAAAAATGTATAAATAAGCTATTTTTAGGGTGTTTTTAGAAAATATGCTTGTTTTAACTGATTTAACTTCTTATAATGACTTTACTAGTACTAGTTATCACAATCTACTACTTATATTTTATATATTATAATTTCTGTGGTTATAGGTCCACTATGCTTAGCAAAAATAAGTAAAACTTAATGAGAGAGTTTTGACCGTTACCTGAACTTAGTTGGCGCTGGACTCCGGCGTTTCTCTAACTTTCGGTTTACAGAGATTGCTAATCTCAACCCTACCTTCCTTAAATCAGGTATATCACAGATCTGTTTTATTTCCTACTTCAGACCATAGTCACTAATTAAGTTTTTAATCTTTTTTTTAAGGATAGTGGAACCTAATCAAGAAATTATAATATTTAAGACATAAGGTTCAATTGGATAACGTTTCTTACTGGAAAACTTCTTTTGTTGAAAGCTCGAAAGTGGTTACCTTACAATGGAATGCTTTGAAGAGAAATTTAAGCTAAGATCATTAGAGATACTTGCTCATAGAGAAATGGAGAATCCCAACTTCTCTCTTATTCAAGAATGCTCAAATGATCGTTTGTCTTTCTCAGTACTCGACCTCACTATTTATAAAGGGATGGGGGTACATAGGATGCCCTAAAGGCTACAGTACATAGAGATTTTTCACATGGCTATAGTACTCTGACGGCTACAGTACACACTTTATTTTACAGACCAGGCACTTATCAAAATAGTACAACAATGGGGCAGCCATTTTTCAGAACTTTTAGTGACTATAAGACTAGTCATCATTATTGAGATTCTACATTCCTTTATCTCCAATTATATCTTTCAAACTATTATTATCTGGATAATTATCAAAATCTTCATCAATTTACTTAAGATGCCCTGGATCCTATTCTTCAAATAATTCAAGGAGATATTTCTTCCCTTTTTCTGATGAGAATTTTTCAGCTCTCATATCAAAGAGATAATCAAAAATATCTTCTGATACTGCTTCTTCCACGTTCATATAGTCCTTAAATTCATTATTATAGGCGAAGGTAGTGTTTCCACAATGAATTAATGTTTTTCCATGTTTGATTAATGCCCAATATTGATGATAAATATTAAAAAATCCAATAGCTTTTGCTAATGCTGGATCAATAACTAGATGTACCGGATCTCCATGAATCCAATTTTGTCGTTGATCATTGGGATTGTCGCAATCAATGATTTGAACAAGATAATGGGCTGGTTTGGCTTTTCCATTTTCATATTCAATTAGAGCGCTATAAACTTCTAAAGTTAGGTATCTGTGAACTAAAATTTTTGTTGGTCCTTTAGGAGATTTGAGAATCCAATGGAACCTTTTGAACATATACTGCTGGAACTTAGTTAAGGTTGAGAAAAATGAAAATTTTGGATCTGGGGCTTCTGAGAAGTAAAGTATTATCTCATATTTCCAGGCTTTAAAGACAAGATTATTAGGAAATAATGAATTGGCTAGGAGGCAAATGCCACCAACTCCACATCTGTGGGGAAGGTAGATCGTTGTACTCCAAGACTCCCAAATATCATAGGAATAATGATGATTAAAGTCGATGCAGGCTGCATACTACTCATTGAATCATTTTTCTTGAACATGAGAACTTATTTTTTCTTGGATATTATAAGGACACTGAAGGTAACTAATTTGTAATTCTAGAAGGAAAAATCTTTGGGTTATTAGATAGGCAGTAGAAAGTAGATCAAAGCGTGATCTACTTTTTGTATGGAATTCCAGGTTATTACTAAGGATTTTACTAGAAGGCGTAACCTGTTCTAGTATAACTGGCATTTCATTAAGGATTTCCTCCTTTTCTGGCAAGGAGGTCGGCTTTGATGATCACTATTGGCGAGTTCTCGAATTAGACTGTCTGCCAGAGAGTTCTTTGATCCCTGTATATGTTCAATAGAGAAGAAAAATTGGTTAAGCCACAATTGCCAATGCAGGAGTCGCTCTTGCGCTTGTATATTTGATAAGTTCTTTTTGATAAAACCAAGTATTCCTTTGCAATCGGTTCGAATAAGAAAAGCTTTTGGGGCTAAAAAGATTAAGAACTTTTCAATTTCCCTTATGACTGCAAGGATTTCTTTTTCCATTGTAGGATAGCTGCATTCTGCCTTATTAAAACTTCCACTGTAATATTTGCAAAATTTTTCTCCTTCTTTAATTTTGAGTGCCGCACTCCAGCGCTCATTGTTGGCATCTGTTTCAAGAACTAAATCATCTTCTTCATTAGGCAAATTAAGGACATGAAGATTTTTACACATCTTTTAAAAGTTTTGAACAATCTTTGTGTCATTAATAGTCCATGTCTAATTTACTTCTTTTTTGAGTTTCTGCTGCAATGGCTTTCGTAATTTGGCTCAGTATAGGTAAGGCATTCGAGAAATCTTTCTAGCTGCTTCCTATCTTCAATTTTTTCAGGAAACTTTTCTATTTTTTTAAGAATATGTTTTCGTGGGATGATTTATCTAGCTTTTATTTCTAGACCTAAAAACTCAATTTTTTGCTGAGCATAAATTTATTTGCTCTTATCAAGTATAATATCATGATCAATGCATCTTTCGGTGATAGCTAAGACATCGTCTTTGTGCTGTTCTATTGTTTTGGAGAAAATAAGGATATCATCAATATAAACTAAACAACAATGATTAAGGTCTTTGAAGATGTTATCCATTCTTCTCTGGAATATTTGAGGCGTATTTTTAAGATCAAATGGCATTACTATCCATTCATAATGTCCTTGTGGGTCACTAAACGCAGTTAAAGGAGTTCTTTCCTCATTTATTTTTATCTGTCAATAACCGCTTTTGCAATCCATTTTCGAGAACCAAGAGGCTCCTTGAATTCTGTTGAAAAGAATTGTTTTGTTAGGAGTATAATAACCACCAAAAGCAGTATTATCAGTAAGCTTTTTATAATTGATTACCATTCTAGCTTTTTCTCTTTTTTCTTCAGCATGATTTCTTACCATGAAAGTAGGACTAGTGTGAAGACTCTTGCTATTTCTAATTAATCTTTTTTTCAGAATTTCTTTAATTTGTTTATCAAATTCTTGGATATTCTGGTGGGTATACACCATTTGTTTGACTCGGATGATGGTATTGGGATTTAATAAAGTGATTTTAGCAAATGTTTTGCCTTTATCCCAAAATTTTAGAGGATTGTCAGAGTAGAGCTATTTGCATAATTTTTTTTGTTGTTCAACAATCTGCTCTTTAACAGATAACTCAAGTAATGAGATTGTCAGTGCTACTTCTCGTTGTGCAGGTATTACTTTCTCACCACGCTGGCTGCGTGTAAATTCAATTTTTTGATGGGTGTATGCCTTACTTAATTTTTCGATAGGAACTGAGTGACCATTAATTATAAATATTATTTGGTTTATCGTCTGCGTGTAGGGAGAATATAATCTTTAAAAATTATTTCCAATAATTATATCATGAGAGGGTTTATTAGTAGCCCATAGAACTGGTATAATACATTGAACTCCTCCTAATTCTATGGATAATCCTTTTATGGTTTCATTGTGACTCATAATACTATTATCAG
Source organism: Carnegiea gigantea (assembly GCA_029747015.1). Lineage (NCBI taxonomy): Eukaryota > Viridiplantae > Streptophyta > Magnoliopsida > Caryophyllales > Cactaceae > Carnegiea > Carnegiea gigantea. Next base: position 105,541 of record JAKOGI010001731.1, on the reverse strand, counting down.
CATCCTTACTTGTAAAGAATTTTTAGCTCTTTTCCATATAAACTTAGGAAATAATGATCTTTCTCCAAAGCATACAAAACAAGCACTATCTATGTAAGCACATGGTTCATATTTATTATATCCTTCTAAACATATTTTTATTGGTATATAGAGGGTTTGTGTTAGTAGTTTCATAGGATATTTTTATAGTCATATTTTTAACTAATTCATCCTCATAGATAGGTTCACTCACAGTTCTAGTTTTGTATCCAATGACTTTTCTATCTAGACTTGTCAATCAATCTAAACTGAGTCTTGCAGCCTCAAAACTCATTCCACTTATTTCACTGGTTAGGTTAATTGTATCATCTTCTTTAAGCTCTTCTTTAGCGAATGAAGATCCTTCTCCCCATTTTGATCTTGTACTCATGCTTCTTAGTAATTGAGGTTTAATGGTGATTTTACCCTCCTCATCAATTTTTATTACATTTTTCTTATTGATCTTTGTAGGATTGGCAAAGTTAGATATCCATAATCGGTCGATTTTTATATCCTGAGGGTTAGACTTAATTCTCTGGATCTTTTAGATAGGGGTAGGACTTTTAGTTTTTTGCCTTTATCATTGTTATCTTAGTCTTAGGGTCTATCGTATTATCTAATTTATTGATAATTTTTCAAAATATCCTTAAGGGATATTCTTCTCTCTTCATATCCATCCCAACTGTTTTTATCTTAAGGGATAGGAAGTTTTTAGCAAATTCATCCTTTAGACTCACAAAATATTCAGATCGACAGTTAAAACCTACTGATCCATTACATAAATTGGTTTTTATCCCTGTGATTATTTGATTATTAAATTTCGTATTCCTAATATCACAGAGTAAAGCGTAAAGATCAATATCTTTACCATAATATTGTAATGGAGTAATTTGAACTTGGACACTTCCGACATAGATGTACCTATATTTTCTATCTTTGTTATGCTTAAGGATATTCTTCCAATTAATAATATTAACTTCCCCAATATCATACTCATAATCTTTTATCTCAAGGTCTCCTGCCATTATTTCACATACGTATTTGCTTTTTAATTGAAAAATGGATTTTTTATAGATTATGTCTTTTTGGATTATGGGAAGAACCCAATGTCCTTTGACTTCTTCATGACCATTGTCTACTACAAACTCTTCTCCTTGAAGATCACCAAGGCTAATCAAGCTACTTTCCATCATATGATTTATTTCTTCATAATCACTTTCTTCATATTCATTGTCCTATATGATTTCAACAATTCCTTTGTTGTTGCCTAGGGCTAGGTCTAACACATCATCTTCACTAAGTTCAACATAATCTACGCTTCCTAACATTTCAATAAGTTTGTTATTCTTTCTGTTTTTGCATTCATTAGCATAATAACCTACTTCTCCACGTGCCCAACATTGGCAGCTGTTTTTTCCTACTGGGCAATAAGCAGCTTTCCTAAAAAATCTTCTTTTTTTAGGACTTGGTTTGTTGTAATATTTTCTTTCATATTTTTCGCCTGTTTGCTTGTTGAAGCTCTTTTTCTTATATAATTTTTTTTTTCTTCTTTTCTGAGATTCTTTTCCCCGTTGATGAGGAAAATCCTAGTAAGTCAAGAACTGCTTCTTAATCTTATTTTGCTTTTGAAGATCAAGACATTATTCATTGACCCATTTTCACAAATAGGAAATTCTTGAACTAGCGGTATCAACAACATCTGTTTGTTCAAACCATGTCATGTATTTTTCATTAATTATAAAATTTATAGGATATAGCAACTTGTCATAGAACATGCCAAGATTTATTTCATTATGCCTAATTTTGTAATAGTATTGACTGAATTCTACAATATAATTTTCTAGATATCTCATATCTCATAGTTCTATATTGTTAATTTTTCTTTGTCATTCTCGTGCTTTTTCTTCAAAATCAATTTGAGCTCCGATGAATTAAGTTTTAATTGCTTTGCACAATCTTCTGAACATAGCAGCGGGTGTTTCTATCATTCCTAATGTATTTTTACCATCTTCACTTAATGAATTATACCAGTCAGCTACAGTGCCAGAGAAACTATGTTCGATATAATTTAGGAAGTTTATCACGGTCCATATAGTATTTAGGTTTAAGATATTGTTCATTCCTTTTTTCCAGTGCTCAAATATTTCTTCTCTATTACAGGCTTTATCAATGTTTAAGATATATCCAGTTTGACTAATTGAGGTAAGGCCAATTTCTTCATAGGCCGTGGTTTTCCTTGGGATAAACCCGAAGAAAAAATTGCTTGTACGTCCTGCAGGAATATACCTAGGTCTTAGGAAATGAGTGTTTCTTCTGGATGGTTTACCAAATTCTTCAGGTTTTCATATAAGTCTATTTTATATAAGTCAATTTCATATAAGTCAATTTCTTCTCCAATCTGATTGATTTCGTATCCATTAATCATTTTACCATATTTCTTATCAAGTTTTCTTTTAATTTCTTCTAATAGTAAAACATTGAGATCTGCTAATTTAATCAGATTTATCTGCTGATATATTTCTTCTTCTAGCTAGACATTATTAGTTTCTTCATTATCATCAGACAAAACATCATATTTATCACTAATTGCGCTCATAATTTTGTTTAGTTCTTCTGAATTTTGTTCTTTATGGAACATTTTTTGTAGCTCTTCAAGAATATGTTGTTTATACTCCATCTTCTTTTTCTTTCTTTTCAGTTGATTTTTCACCAAATTATTCTCCTATTTCTTTTTGGATTTTTATCTCTTGCAAAGGAAATGGAATCTTGTTTTTTGGGTTTTGGAAAGGATATTTATGCTGAAAAGGAGTACTAATTCTAGGAGTAGCTTTTTCGCTATGTCTAATTTCGTTAATAAGAGAGAGATGGGCAACAGTTAACTGATTTTTCAGATCTTTTAGTTCAGTCTTAATTTTAGCTAATTCAGCTTTTAATTCTAAAACTATATCAGTGATATAATTCAGTTGAGGTGTTAAAGAGATATTACCTTCAGGTGAGTGGACAATGTTTGAATAATTAGAACTAGGGCAAACAAATGATGATTCAAGCATTAATCGCAGTTAGTCATAGTTAATTAGCTTAATTAGTCATTAATTAGCTTAATAATCTTAATTATTTTTGTGCACGTAGCTCTGATACCATTTTAAAGAGGGTCTCGAATTATACTAGTGGGAAAAATATTACAAACACAAATTTAAATATTTTAAAAGTAAGTTTTTAAGGATTGAGGGTAGATTTACAAATATGAAAAGTTTTTGGGCGTGCTTTGCAAATTAGAATAGTGCCTGGGTCTAGAAAATAGCTCAAATAAAGATTTGAGGGTCCTTTATGTTAGTTTCTCAAAAGACAAGGTACCTTATAATTGTTTTTAGAAAATGGTGGTCCTTAAAATAGTTTATACTAAACTGATGGTACTTCTGTGTAGTTTATTTCGATTGTTGGGGAAAGGGGTTTGAATCAACTTTGTAGTACCAGATATATCAACGAATTGTGAACGATATCACTTTCCGTAAGACTTATTTATCGTATACCATAAATAGTCTTCGGGATAAAACGCTAATAGATAAGTGTAGATGTTCAAGTTTTTTCGGGTTCATACCATGGGGGAGTAGATAGATGATCTTATCCCATCTTGATCTTATGTATTGTATGTGCATGTCTATCTCCTTTTCATGACTTTTATAATATGCCAAAAGACAGCACACAGGATAGGATAAGTTGTTAGTTATAGAAGGAGATGACGTGACATGCTTATCTAACAAGCCAGCTAAGAATATGTTAGAAAACCAACCCAGGCCGCAACCACCATGGGCCGTGGTGTTCACCACGGTCAGCCCCTAGTGGCCACTAGCTATACTCTTGGAATTCTCCAACGGCTACTAGTAGGTGACAGGTGGGTTCTTTTGGGGGGAGGGGTAACTTAGTAATTCATTGTTTCAGGAATGGGTTTTCCATAATATATGTATTTGAGATGTCCCTTTGAAAGGATCTAAAGGCATGGTGCATAAATTTGAGCTCTCTTCCGAAAGAGACTTTTGATTTGCTGCTGTTGGCTGATGATTTTTTTTTTTTTTTTGGGTGTGGAAGAGGGGTCTATGCCCCAATGGACTACTTATTGATCCACAATAAATCTGGAGAATTTGACCCCTAATCGGTCTGCGTACAAAATGACAGCTACTTCCCTAAGGGGTTCATTAAAATACATAAACTCACAATTAAGCCTAAGCCCTAGATTGGCCAAACTATCAGCTACCTGATTCGCTTTCCAAAAGCAATGAGTTATCACTACTTCCTAATCCGGTGACTCTAGTAGATTTCTGCACATTTGGATGATAGCGTTATGCTGGACGTCGCATATCCAATCACCTTTTAATAGTTCCACAACTATGATGGAATCAACTACTACTATAATCTTCTTGTAGCCCTTTTCCCGTGCTATCCATAACCCACGTGGTACTGCTCATAGTTCAGCCCTTTCTGAAGAACAAACTCCCATTTTCTCTGCAGAGCCCCCCAGCCACTCTCCATTCCAACCGCGGAAAACACCCCCTCTGCTTGCTAGTCCTAGGTTTTTCTTTGAGGCACCGTCTGTATTCAGAGCCACCCAATCCCCTAGAGGTGACTCCCATCCCACCATGACCTCATGACATTTAGTGCTTATTGTGTTGAGCCACTTATCTTACAGCGTGATGGCTTTAATCGTTTCTTAGAATTTTCCCACAAGGAAGCTGATTCTATTTTTCGGTGTGTTCGATGATCTTCCAAAACAATTTTCATTCCTCCATCTCCACAGCCACCAAATTATGATAATGAATTTGACGGGCCAGTGGATATCTCAGTTAGTGAATTTTATATTGCGTTGAAGCCACTCTTCTACTTCTAGACTTGAGTCATGTAGTCCTTACTCAGATTGTTCAAAGTATTGCCAGACCCTTCTTGCATTATTGCATTACCAGAATATGTGATTGATGCTTTCGATAGCGTTTAAACGCCTCATGTAATTCGGGCTGGACGCAAACGCCCTCTTAACCCTCTTCTCATTGGTCATTATGGCCCCATGAAGGATCAGCCATATCAAGACTTTCATCCTCTGTGGTGCCTTGATTTTCCAGAGGGTTCGCCATCTTCCCTGGTTCAGTGGCGGCTCGTGCCCTTAGGACATCAATTACAGATTGCATAGGGAAGATTCCCGAGGTAGTCCCACCCTAGAAAACTTTATCCCTTACTCCCATACCTAAATAAACTTGAGAGGATGCAATCCAGTTCAGTGCTCTCTGTGGAAGAGATCTCTCTAGTTCTTCCCATCTCCAACCCGTATATGGGTTCCACTACTCGGCTACTAATTTTGATTGATCATTACCTGGCATCTCCGCTAGAGGCCTCTTTGTAGCCTACCGTTAGAGCCAGAAGCGAGTGTTCAGACCATCTCCCACGGAATATTGGGTGCCTTTTTAGATTATGGAATTATTTTCATTAACTCCTTTCCAGAGGTTTGAGGCATTCCGACCTATATTAGGCCACTCAACAATGGATCCCCTTTAGTACTTATATCTCAAGACTCGAACCCATAAGGCATTCGGGTCATGAATCATCCACCAACCTATCTTCACCATGGATGCCGAGTTTAGCTCTCTCAAGGCTCTTACCCTAGTCCCCCATGTGCTATAGGCATTGTCATTATAGCCTATACAACTAGATGTGATTTACGTTCAGTATTGGTGCCGGCCCAAAGAAAGCATCTCACCTTTCTATTAAGATCATCACAAACCGCTCTTGGGAGCCTACAAGTTTGCATAGTGTAAGCTAGGATGGTCGTAAGAGTTGATTTAATCCATGTAACTCGTCTAGCTAGTGAGAGGCACTTTGTTCTCCACCCCATCAATATTTTATCCACCTGATTGATCACATGTTGGAAAGCAGTCTTGGTAACTTTCTTTGACAACGTGGGCACCCCTAAATACTTGGCCAAATGTTTTGTCACCGAAATGCTGATGACGTCACTGACTCTTTCTGCATCTGCTTCCGGCACATTGCTAGAGAAGATAACCCTGGACTTTTCATGGCTTACTTTTTGTCCAGAGGTGTCACAAAAAGTTTTGAGACATTCCTTAACAGTTTGAGCTTGTTCTATCGTGGCTTCGACGAATAAGACCAAGTCATTGGCGAGCATCAAGTTTGAAATTAGAGGACCCCCTCGGCTTACTGAAACAGGCTTCCACTTTTTTTTGGGTAACCGCCTTGTCAATGACTTGAGCTAATCTCTCCATGCATATCACGAAGAGGTAGGATGACAATGGGTCTCCTTGTTGAATCCCCCTCGTGGGTTTTAACAAACTCATAGGGACCCCATTCCATAGAACACTCATCGAACAGGTTGTGAGACACATGTGAATCACCTCCCCTAGTGAGAAAGGGAGTTGCATTTTGTACAATGTGTCTTTGACGAAGCTCCACCGAAGGCAATTGTATGCTTTCTCTCATATCCATGTAGCCCTTAGTACCTTTCTTGTGTCTCATTACATGTAGAATCTCCTGTATGATTATCACATTGTCAGTGATTTGGCGCTTCGAGACAAAGCTAGCTTGACTTGGCGCTATGACATGTGGTAATATCTCCTTTAGTCGCTCAACAATAGCCTTAGTAACTATCTTGTACGTGACGTTACAGAGACCAATGGGACGAAATTGTGTGATAGATTGGGGATGCTCCACTTTCGAGATGAGGGTGAGAAAGGTGTGGTTCATTGCTTCTGGAGTGTGTTGCCCATTGAGAACACCCAGAATAGTTTGGGTCACATCCTCCCCCATGATGTTCCAGTAACGTTGGAAGAAAACGGCCTGAAATTCATCTTAGCTTGGCGTTTTGTAGGGGTTCGTGCCTTTAAGAGCACACCATACCTCTCTAGCCTCGAGCGGTTTGTCCAGTACCTTTATTTGCTCAGGTGTGAGGATTAGAAATCTATGTTCCATAATCTCATCACCACTGGATTCAGCACCTCCTTCAGTGAATAGGTCCTTATAAAACTCCACCACCAGGGATTGAAGCTCATCTGGTTTGGTTATCTAATGCCCTTCATTATTCTATAGCCCTTCAATTCTATTCAATCTCCTTCTCACAATGGTGCTCAGGTAGAAGAATCAGGTTGTTGTGATCTCTATCTCTAATATACTCTATTCGGAATTTTTGGAATCAAAACAATTCTATTTGGTTCAAAACTTCATCAAGACAGATTCGAAGTTTCCTTTTTAATTTCAGCATATACCGGGGTCCTTCTTCTTCAAGTTTTCTTTGGATGCCCTCAATTTGACCCCAAATTTTCCTTTTCTTCCTGAATAAATTACCAAAAATCTCCCTATTCCATTCGTTTAGTTGATTTGCTAGGGCGTCCAGAGCTACGTGAACTGGGGTTTGGGTCCTCCATTTATCTTTAATTAGGTTCTCAAACTCTGCATGTGGCATCCAAGCTGCTTGAAACCGGAACGGCTTATCCTCTTCTAGTCTTTTTGTGAAGCCGCTGTGGATATAAGAATAGGTGTGTGGTCCGATTGGTGGCAGACCAGGTGTTTCACCCTACCTTCCTGAAACTTGTATCTCTAAGACATGTTGCATAGGGCTCAATCCAGCCTGGCACTCTTCCTTGTGCTCGTGGAGTGACCCTGTACCCATGTATATTTGGGCCCTAAAAAGCCCAGATCTATCAGTGCATTATTTTCAATCCAGTTGTTGAACTTAGAGCACCGCCTTGCCATGAATGGTCCTCCATGATCTCTCTCCTCCAAGGACCTTGTTTTGTTGAAGTCTCCTGTCAACAACCAAGGACAATTTATACTTGAGGCTCTTTCTTCCAGCTTCTCCCATAGCTCCTCTCGTGTACTAGTGTGAGGGCTAGTGTAAATTGTCATAATAAGCCATCCTCTAGCCCCGTTCATTCGCACCTCCACCATGACGAATTTGATCCTAGGCTTATGTGATATGTGGTTTTAAGCTCTCCTCAAGCCATAAAAACCATATACATCCTGAAAGCCATATGCCTCTGCTCGTTATTAGCCCCTGAATCCAATTTTGTTGCATACCTTTCAGCCCTTTGCTTGCTAATATGCATTTCCAAGAGGACAATGACTTGAGGATGTTGCATCCTGATGTGTTCCTTAAGCATGTTCGTGAACTTGTGACTCCCCACTCATTATGTGTTCCATACTAGAATCCTCACGTCCCTGAATTCCAACTCGTTCAAGGTGGTCATTAATAACTTCATGAAAGGGTAACCCTTCAATGGAGTAAAAAGGGTCATCAGGGCTGCTGGAGAGAGTCGGTTCCTATTAGTAAGTTGTGTATGCATTTGGACACCATTAGAACTACTCTCAGCTCCCATTTGTCTGCCATCACGTTGCCCACATATCGAGTGGGATCCCAACCAGGGACGTGTCCCCATTAGGTTCCAGCTGATGATATGCGGGTACTTGACGTAAGGAATGTCGGATGAGTCCTCTCCTATTGGTAGCCTGTTGCGTGTTGGGGGGGCCTATCTTTCGATCTGGTTGACATTGATTTGGCCCAGGCCTCGGTTGGGCCCAGTTTAAGGGGTACCCAAATCATTGGGTCGGGCTTGTGGGGAAGGGCGAATGGTATCTCAGCTGGATCTCGACAATAATGGGCTTCTATCATGCAAATGGGATTGGGCCCGTGTCGTTGTTTGGGTGATCTACGGCTTACATGGGTTGCTTTAAGGGATATTCTCCTTGCCTAATGGATTTTCCGTATCAATCTCCTTATTGCCTTCCGTTAAATTCTCTTGATTGATTTCGTTGGCTAATTCAGTTTCCCCCGTATGGACCCCGCCATCCTTATTATTGCCTTGCATATCTTCACTTTTCATAGCGGCTTCTAGGTCGACATTGAGATAAAGATTGACTAGAGCTCTAAATCTAGAGCCATGATCTTAGGCTTCTATTACGCCTCTTTCCATACGAGGTTCCTGATATCCGTTAGTATGCTGTTCTATTCTTGCCCCATTATGGCTACTTTCCTTATCCAATTCCATTCAGCAATTATAATCGATTCGGACTAAATTTCATCTTCCAAGGTTCCGGTTCAAACCAGATTCATCCCCCAGTCTGCCCCCTGGTTGTGCCTGCTGCTAGGAGGTCTTCCTCGCCAGTTTTCGGACAAGCATCCAGCTAACATAGGTGCTCTCTCCTTTAGGCCTGGACTACTTTTTTATGGTCGAGTCACTATTGTTCATACTCTCATGGCCCTCTTGTCGAGTATGAGGACATGCTTCTTCCTTGTGCCCCTGCGTGCCACACTTAAAGCATGTCATCTTGAGGCCCTCGTACCGCACCCTCCAGATTCTGCCATTGAGTCAAAACTTAGATAAAAGCGGCTTTGTTAAGTCGACTTCCACACTTAATCTAGTGAATTAGCCCCTTTCTACGTTCGTCGTTGTATTGTCAACCCTCCTTAGTTTCCCTATCTTACTTCCAATCTTATGCAAGAGAAAGTCTTTGTTGACATATTCAATACTAAGCTTCGGAATTCGCGCCCATGCCATTAATCGTGTGATGTTGTCTTCCTCAGGAACGAAGTTTGGAACCCATTCCCATATTACTAGATAATTGTCTTTAATCATCTACGGTCCATTCAACATAACATGTTCGTAGTCCTCTAGGTTAGTGAACTGAGAAACATAATAATCATTGGCCTATATCAATGAGTGAGAAGTCTCCTTTCAGAGCCCATTTGATTTTCAGTCTTCTCTTAAATTAGAGGAAACCAATTCCTTTGTTGAACATTTTGATTATTAATGCACTCCGTCATAGTTCACGTAACATATGCTTCTCCGCAGCCGTCAGGAGAATCGTTGGGCACGTGGGGTCATCTGTCTCAAGTGGTTCATCATCCTCAAAAACATCATCCACCCCTTCTGCCTCCCAGATTGGGTTCTCCTGGGTCTCGAATCGCAAATTCGAATTGTTCCGTTGAAGGGTGTCCCTATATGAGGCCATTAGAGTTCTTCCTACTGCTTGTGCATGCAATGGTGTAGTGTCTGGGGCATTAGGTGATCCCAAGTCCGTTTTAGCCATCTCGACATCTTCTTCTTCGATGTTCTCTGAAGGGTTCGCCAAAGTCGTACCCCTCTTCATCTTTTTTGTCGATCTAGTAGTTGATCGGCTTCTTCTGCAGTGTGGTTATGCTCCTATTCATTTCCGCTCATGCTGTCAAAAGAGGTAGCTAATTGAACAGGCCTAAGAATCTATTTAGACTTCAAATACAAAAGCATATGCGGTCAAAAAGCATCATTCTTTTTTTCTCTATTGGCTGATGATATGAATGTAACAAATGATGAATATAAATGCCAGCTGCCCAAAGCATAATCTTCTGTTATAGCGTCAATAGCTAATTAATTGTGCCGTTATCAGCTAATACAAGTGGATCCTGAAAAACTGAGAGCTGCGGCAGGTCTTTAATAAGTGTGCTTCCGTGTTGCCCTACCCCCAATGTTCTTAAAGCTTGTAAATATGCTGATGAACCGTAACTTATGTTGTTCTACTATTTTGTTCTAACTCTTAGCTTCATATAATAATTTTGAGATAATTGAGCTATAATTACTCACCTATGGTGAGCTTCAGTTTGAGAACCTATTAAGCAACTAGCATGTGATTTATTTTCCTCATAGTTGGAAGGCCTTTGCTGTTGCAACTACACTATATTTTTAGCGGTGCTGCTTTGTCATGTGGACTGACGGCATCAAAGCTAGATGTTCATAATGTAAGCGTGTGAGCTACTCTGTGGTTGGACATTCTTCTAGCCCCCTTAACCTTCGGATCGATTTTCCAGTGCGAGTATTACACATTGATACTCTTGCATCTGATTTTGTGACTGAGAAGGATGTGTGAAATTAAGCTATAAGAGAAGCTCATAGTAGTAATTCCCATATTTTTCTATGTCTTTCTCTTCATTTCCTCTGTTTTGGGTGTCCCTTTTCCCTTATTTTCTTCCTTCATTTTTTGGTCCCCACGCACCGGGGTTTTAGGGGGGGCGGAGCTGGGTGCTCATCTTAAAAATGATTAACTTATGCTGGAAAATACATGAGTCATATGTGAACAAATAATGAGGATTCTTCATGTCAAGTCTCCTTTCTTCCATTAAGTTTGTCCTAATCGTTGTTAGGTCAAAGATGTACCCTTTTCCAACCAGTATTGTAGATTTGGATTATAAGAAATCCTGGCTTAAAATAGCTTTACTGTTGCTTTTCTATACTGCTTCAGAATTTACGATGTAGCACACTTTACAAGACAGTGATTCTCTAAAGTCATTGCCCAACAAACCAATTAGGACAATCATCGTGATAGGAGAGTCGTTTCAATAGCTTCAACTGTCAAGCATGTGTAAGATTGACCAAAATTTTTGAAATATAACGCGCAGAAGCTTGATATCTTTGATCAGAAGAATCACATTTTGGCTAAGGGATTCCAGTCAGCCTATATTAATAGTTCAGGAGCTGAATTATGGGGATATTGAATAGCTACTCTATGCTTGACATGGTAGGACTTCGTACACATCTTAAAGATCACAGTGAACATAGAACTCACAAATCCACTTGTGATTTTCAATGACAGTTGTGGATCCGCTGGAGTTGGTTAGTCCCTTTTTTAGTGGAAATTAATATACATTCATATAAGACGTATATGAAAATGATTACGAGGTGATGGTCCTGTTGACTTCTATAACAACACAATAGGTGCGTAACATTGCTAGCCTGCTGCAGCCGTTAGAATGATCTCAAATATTGTGCAAGTGATTGTAACTTCTATGTTCAATATCTTTGATTGGTTAAAACCCTGATGGGAAATGGACTTGATATTATGGATACTGTCGGGTTTAATGGCCCGAAATCAGCTCCGCAGATCCACTACAGGCTACAAGGAGTCTGGGCTACAGACCGTGGCGACTAGGGTTTCGTCGTCTTGACGGCTAGGGTTGCTCCTAGGGTTTTTTGCATGCTTATACCTCTAAACCCTATATAAAGGGCCTTGCCTAGACTCTAATAATGATCCCTGAATCCCAGACTAGTAAATCCCAGATCAGTAAAAAATACTTATAGAGTATTCTGTTTCCACTATCTTAGATTTGTGAGAGAGGTTAAGAGTGTTTTTGAGAGAGATTCTAGGAGAGATTGTAATCTGATTGTTTGATCGAATCACTCATTGTGATTGTGATCGCATTGTACTCACTCCCTCATAGTGGATTGTTTGGGCTCGTCGTTGTCTGTGGTTTTTTCCGTATTGGGTTTTCCACGTAATTTTTGGGTATTCTTATTTTGTTCTTGGTATCTTTGTTTTACTTCTGATTATCTATCTTATCATATCACTTTCATAAATTAAAGTCACTCAATTTACTAGCAACTTGCTAACAAGTGGTATCAGAGCCCTGGCTTAGGATGTCTTCAATCATGAAGATTGATATTCAGAAGTTCGATAGGGAGATTAGTTTTAATCTTTGGAAGGTGCAGATAAGAGTGGTTCTCATCCAGCATGGGTTGTGGAAGGTTCATTCAGGACTTATACGAAGCCCAGTATGATGCCGGACGAGCAATGGACGGAGCAGCAAAAGAAGAAGTGTGGTTTTTTGGCGGATGACAAATGGGAGGAGCTGGAGCTGAAGTCACTTTCTGTCATACAGTTATGCTTGGCACCACATGTCTTGCGAGAAATGCTTGATAAGATAACTACAGTAGGTCTTTGGGTTCGGCTAGAGGAATTCTATATGACGAAAAGTCTCGCCAATAAGATCCAATTGAAGGAAAGGTTATACACTTTCAGAATGGCAGAAGGTACTCCTGTTCAAAAACATCTAAATGATTTCAATTTGATTGTAGTTGACCTTGAAAGTTTAGATGTGAAAATTGAGGATGAGGATCAGGCTATTTTGTTAGTTGTATCTCTACCCCCTTCATATAAATACTTTAAGGAGATCATGCTATGTAGTAATTCTAATACTATATCATTTGAGGATGTTAAGTTAAACCTGATGTCTAAGGAGAAGTTTGATCTTAACATTCATGCTGATTCTGCTGAGCGATTAGTAGTAAGGGGAAAAATAACTAGAAAGGGGAACCGCTCCAAGCCTAGAAATCCTCACGCTGCTAAGACCTGCAATTACTGTGGTAAATTAGGTCATATTGTTGCTAACTGTTGGCAACTGCAAATCAAGATAATTCTCATGAGCTCGCTGGAGTTTTGTTTGCTGAATCTGATTCGGATAGTGACGTTTTGTTTGCTACCTATACTGAAACGGGAACCGATTCTGATTGGATTCTTGATTCTGGGTGTACCCATCATATGCGTCCTCATAAGGATTGGTTTTCAACATATGATCCAATTGACTCAACTGTTATTCACATAAGCAATAATGTCCAATGTAATGTAACTGAAATCGGTACTATTAAAATCAAGACCCATAATGGTATTGTCAAGACTTTATCGAATGTTCGTCACGTTCCTGAGTTGAAGTGTAACCTTGTTATGATTTTCCGCAAGCGTACGGTTTATCACCGTAATGCTAACGGGTGTCGATCCTCAGGGATGGTTGTGAAATTTGGTGACCAAATTTTTAAGCTAAATTATTCCACCAAACAAATTAGTAGACTAAATAAACAAGATTGATTCAAGAACCAGGCTCAATTCGATTACCAATAGTAAAGCTAAAGAACCAATTGGCAAATAAATCAACTCACCAACACTCTGCAGTGATTGTTCCTAATTAACTAGAAATGACAAGGAAGCCTCACCTTCGCTGAAGCTGAGCACGCAAGGTTAAATACAAGTGCTGATCAAATAAAGCCCAAAACCGAGATTCTCAATCGTACCTCAGGGAATCCTCACACCAAAACTTAGATTATCAATCTGGAAGTTGAGCAAAAGAATATGAAGAATCGAGTTGCAACGGGCCAAGCTGAAGAAAATTAAATTTGAAAACTCAAGGAACCAAAACCGAAATATTGCAAATTTTTAACTCGAATTGAACAACCCAGCATCGAATTATACTAATTCTCGCCTAAAACTAAATCTGAAAGCCAAGAACTAGAAAATTGAAAAGCTCCCCTTTTTTTTCTGTTCTTCGGGTTCCATTAAAAACGCAGCCATACGCCCCTCCATCACACCTCCCTTCATTTTGTAACTGATGCCTTTATGATGATGATGATGATGGATAATGATGGAGGAGAGAGAAAAGTTGAGCAATCAGTTATGGCATGAGGAAGATGAAGGGTCGTGTGGCTCTGTTGTGCTTCCTCTGTTTTGTGGCTTGCTGGGAATCAAGAAGAAGAAGCAGGGATGAAGATGGGCAGGCTGGGGTTGGTCTGAGAAGAAGGGAGAGAGCCTGGCCCAAAGGGAAAGAAAGAGAGAAAGGAAAAGAAAGAGATACTGGGCCGACAAACATGAGGGATGAGCCGGGTCTGGGAGTAAGCCCAAAGAGGAAAAGACAGAGAGGAATGGGAGAGAAGAGAAGATGGACCTGTGGGCTTCGGCTGGATGTGTGCTGAGCTGGGCCAAGGAAAGGGAAAAGGAAAAGAAGGGGGCCGGCCCAATCGTGAGAGAAAAAGGAGAGGGGAAGGGAGTAGGTGTTGGGCCGGGAAAAGAGTTGGCCTGGTCTGGTTATTGGGCCAAAGAGGATGAGAAAAGAAGAGAAGGAGAAGAAGAATCTGGGCTTCGGGATAAATGGGTTGCTAACTGGGCCGAGCTTGCTTCCTTCTTCTTTCTCAATCAATTGCTTGTTATAACCCAATCCAATTTTGATGCAATTTTCTCTCTTGTTCTTCAAGCAATTCATTTATTCTTCAACTGTGTCAATCCTACAAAATAAATAAAACCAATATAAAAATCCTAAATTAATAATTTATCTCAAGCAAAAATTAGATAATAAAGGGTATAAAAATATAATAATTTTAGGTTGAACAAATACCCCCACACCTAAGTTTTGCTCGTCCCCGAATAAAACAAAACAAAAAATCCTAGAAAAAGAAAAATAAAATCCTAACTCTCTTGCGTAGGAATAATGGTTGCACTTAGCATGTGCAATAAGCCCTTTAAACCCCTAGGATAAAAGAAAACATAAACGAAAATTCGAAAATCTTTTTGGGTTTTGTTTTTCAAAAAAAAAAAAAATAATATGTACACAATTGGGGAAAGATATATACACATTCTAATCAACTAAATCACCCATGTGATAAAGATATTGGCTTGCATATAAACAAAATATACTCATCAAGACTCTCTACCCCATGAATGACATCAAAACACTAACTTTTCACCCCACTTGTGCACTAAAGCTTTGAATCCGTCCCTGTGCTCATGTGCATGTGTCTCATCATCCTAAGGCTCAGGTTTACCAAAATCAAACTCAATCCCACGTGATTGACACAAATTACATTATTGAATAAATATTGCAAGCAAGCTTTTTCAGTAGTAATTTTGCCTCAAAGGGTACCACCCAGTAGCGCATGCCTCAAAGGGTTGCTTGTCATTCCAAATTTCAGTCATTTCTTTTTTTTTTCTTTTTCTTTCTTTTTCTTTTTTCAGTTTTTTTTGTCTCTTTTTTTTTTAAATTTTTTTTTATATCGTTTTCATTTTCATGTTTTTCTCTCTTTTTTTTCTTTTTTTTTTCTTTTCAATAAGACCAAAAATAATTGTGCCAAAAATAAGTGGGAGAGCCGATCATGGAAAACTAAGACCGTAAGACAATGACGATAATATAAATAGGGATTGGATCACACAGCGTAAATGAACAAATGAGATTCGAATTAGGGCTAAGAATGATACACCGAGGATAGAGACCTAACATGCACATCATGCGTATATACAGGCTAACAATTAAACCACATGGCATTTAAGGTGATCAGAATAGCACAAAATTTCCCCCAAAACAAAACAAAAATCCCTAACAAGTTTTTTTTTCAAAAGTTCCCCACCCCCACACCTATTCCGAGCAATGTCCTCATTGAAAGTAGAAAGAAACATAAAACCACAAAATCAAAACTGAAAAAGAAAACAAACAAAAATAAAACTCACGACTCAAAATTAAATAATCAACATAGAAAAGAAGGACAAAAAGAACCAACTATACAAAAGGAAAGAAAAGGGAAAAAGAGAGAAAGAGAGAAGGGATGAAAAGAAGTTCTTTAGCAAATCAGGTCGGGTGCTAGGTACACCCGAACTATCATCTCAACATCTCACTGAGCAGGATTGAGCTCGCGGAGTATCAGACACTCCACATCTTCCTTACTAGGCAACTCCAGAAATTGTTTCAATCTTTGGCCATTCACCTTAAAAATAGCACCACTGTCAGGGTCCCGAATTTCGACTGCACCATAAGGGAAAACATGTGAGACAATCTAAGGACCGGTCCATCGAGACCTTAACTTCCCTGGAAACAAATGGAACCTAGAGTCGTATAAGAGCACTTTCATTCCAGGGGTAAACTCCCTCCGCAGTATAAGCCTATCATGAAACAACTTCGCCCTTTCTTTGTAAGAACGAGCACTTTCATAAGCCTCGACTCTAATCTCATCAAGCTCATTTAGTTGCAGTCTACGCTCTTCACCAGCCTCAGTTAAGTAATAGTTTAGTTTCTTAATGGCCCACCAAGCTCTATGCTCTATTTCCACAGGGAGATGACAAGGCTTACCGTAAAAAACCCTATAAGGTGACATACCTAAGGGAGTTTTGAAAGCCGTCCTATAGGCCCAAAGAGCATCTACGAGTTTATCAGCCCAATCCTTTCTATTCTGGCTCACGATCTTTTCAAGAATCTGCTTAATTTGCCGATTGGACACCTCAACCTGACCACTGGTTTGGGGATGATAAGGGGTAGCAAGTCTATGGACAATAGAATACCTCTTCAGTAAGGCATCAAAGGACTTATTATTGAAATGGGTACCCTGATCACTAATAATAGCACGGGGCATGCCAAATCTAGCAAAGATGTTCTCCCTCAAGAACTTCACAACAATTTTAGCATCATTAGTCCTAGAAGGGATGGCTTCAACCCATTTAGACACATAGTCCACAGCTAGTAAAATATACTCATTCCCAAAAGATGATGGAAATGGCCCCATAAAGTCTATAGCCCACACATCAAATATCTCCACTACAATGATAGGACTCAGTGGCATCATATCCCGCCTGCTGATTCTACCCAACTGCTGGCACCTAGGGCAACTCTTACAGTACTCATAAGCATCCTTAAATAGAGTAGGCCAGTAAAAACCACATTAAGGAACTTTGGCTGCAGTCTTCCTACCACTAAAATGCCCCCCACATGCCTGGTCATGACAGAAAGAAAGGACACTTCTCACCTCATGGTCTGGAATATATCTCCTAAACATCTGGTCAGCACAGTACTTAAACAAATAAGGATCATTCCAGACAAAGAATTTCACAAGGTGGAAGAACCTATCCCTATCATTCTTGGTCCAACTCTCAAGAATCCTACAGCAACTAGGTAGTTAACAATATCAGCATACCAAGGATCGGGATGGACAACATATAATTGCTCATCAGGAAAGCACTCAGAAACAGTGGACTCACTTTCTTTATCAGATAGAATCCTAGACAAATTATCAGCTACGAGGTTTTCAGAACCTTTCTTATCTCTGATTTCACAGTCGAACTCTTGCAACAGCAGTATCCATCTAACAAGTCTAGGCTTAGCATCTTTCTTAGAAAGAAGATGCTTAAGAGCAGAGTGGCCAGTGTAGACAATCACATCAGACCCAATCAGATGAGGTCTAAACTTCTCAAACCTAAAGATCACAGCCAAAAATTCTTTTTCAGTCACAGTATAGTTCAATTGGGTATCATTCAAAGTGTGACTAGCATAATAAATTACATGGGGCTTTTTATCAACATGTTGTCCTAAAACAACCCCAACAGCATAATCAGAAGTATCACACATCAATTCAAAAGGTTCTCCCAAGATGGGAGGATGAAGAACAGGAGCAGAAGTTAAGGCCTCCTTAAGCTTAGAAAATGCCTCAAGACATTCATCTAAAAAATAAAAAGGCACATCTTTAGCTAGCAGGTTAGACAAGGGCTTTGCAATCTTACTAAAGTCCTTAATGAAGCGACGATAGAAGCCAGCATGTCCAAGAAAAGACCTCACTTCTTTCATACAAGTGGGAGGGGGAAGATTAACAATTAAATCAATCTTAGCCTTATCAACCTCAATCCCATCTTTAGAAATAACATGGCCTAAGACTATTCCCTTCCTAACCATAAAATGGCATTTATCTCAATTCAGAGTCAAATTTTTCTCCCTACACCTTTCCAACACTTTTCTCAGATGAGACAAACAGTCATCAAAGGAAGACCCAAACACAGAGAAGACATCCATGAAAATTTCCAAGCAGTGTTCAACTAAATCCGAGAAAATAGAAATCATGCAACGCTGAAAGGTAGCAGGGGCATTGCATAGTCCAAAAGGCATACGTCTAAAGGCGTAGGTTCTAAATGGACAGGTAAAAGTAGTCTTCTCCTGATCCTTAGAAGCAATAGAAATCTGGGTATAGCCAGAGTATCCATCTAAAAAGCAATAGAAGGAATGTCCAGCCAACCTCTCTAACATCTGGTCCAAGAAAGGAAGGGGAAAGTGGTCTTTCCTAGTGGCAGCATTCAATTTTCTATAATTTATGCAAACACGCCACCGAGATTGCACCTGAGTAGGGACTAACTCGTTCTTGTCACTCCTAATCACGGTAATCCCGGTCTTCTTAGGAACAACTTGAACGGGGCTAACCCACTCACTATCAGAAATTGGGTAAATAATCCCATGGTCCAACCACTTTAGCACTTCTTTCCTAACCACTTCCTGAAGAGTAGGGTTCAAACGCCTTTGACGGTCACAGTAGGGCTTAGCATGGTCCTCTAGATGAATCCTATGTTGCACAATGGAAGGACTAATACCCTTAATATCCCCTAAGGTCCAACCCAAGGCTTCCTTGTTCTCTCTAAGTAAGGCAATCAACTTAGTCTCTTGGTCCTCGTCTAGGTCAGAAGCAATAATGATAGGCAAAGATTCATTGGGGCCTAGAAATGCATACTTAAGAGAATCAGGAAGGGGTTTCAGTTCAAGAGCAGGAGGGGAAACAGTTTCAGAAGCAGATTCACAAACAGCAGTGAGCAAACAATCAGCAGTAGAGCACAAGTCATCAAACTCAAAAGCATCATACTCAGGCTTATCATTCACAAGAAAGGACTCATACTCAACAGCAAACACATCATCACAAGCATCATCAAGTATAGAATCCTCTACCCAGTGAAGAGTAGAGAACTCCATATCATCAAAACCAGAGGGCTGCCTTTGCAGGTTAAAAATGTTCAACTCTACAGTCATGTTATCAAAAGACAGTCTCATCATGCCATTCTCGCAATTAATGAGGGCATTAGCAGTGGCTAAGAAAGGACGCCCCAAAATCACGGGGATTTGACTTGCAAAGTTAGACACTATCTCAGTCTCAATCACAACAAAGTCCACAGGGTAAATGAATTCACCCACCCGGATCAGCACATCCTCAACTACACCCCTAGGCAATCTGGTCGATCTATCAGCTAACTAAATGACCATCTTAGTAGGCTTAAGCTCACCTAATTCTAGCCTCTCATACTCAGTGAAGGGAATCAAATTGACACTGGCCCCTAAATCAAGCAGGGCTCTATGAATGAGCTAGTCCCCTATAACTATGAAAATAGTAGGGCAACCGGGGTCCTTATACTTCACTGGGATCTGATGAGATAAAATAGAACTCGCACTAGAGGCTAAGAAAGCCTTCTTAGGGACATTGGTAGCTCTCTTGGTTGTGCACAGATCCTTTAAAAACCTAGCATATGGAGGCATCTGCTGAGTAGCATCGAGCAAAGGAATGTTGATCTTGACTTGAGAGAAGGTCTCTCTCATCTTCTCAACATGGGTTTGGTCTTTCTTCTTAAGCCTATGGGGAAAAGGAGGCAAAGGCATATGGACTTTTTCAGAAGAAGAAGGAGAAGAAGAATGACCCTTAGAAGGAGAAGGGTCAACAGACTCAGAGGTGTCTTTCTTTTCATGCTCATCTTTTTTAGATGATGACTCAGGAGAATGGTGAGAAGTATCAGAATCATTGGGGACACCATCAGTAGCATCCCCTGTCTCACTGGATGAGCCAGTCGGTGAAGAAGAGGAAGAAGATTTCTCAAAGAATTGGTGAGGATACCTGCAGGGCTCATTGGGACTTCTAACCTGGTTATCAATCTCTCGACCAGAACGGAGAGATATCACTGCATTCACTTTCCTCACAGACTCACTAGGGTTACCAGAAGATGAAGGGGTATGACCCTTAGGGTTCACCTCAAGCTGACTTGGAAAAGTACCTGGTTCCCTAGAAGATGATGCTAACTGGGAAAACTGTTCAGTCATCATTCTCATCATTTTTTCCATGTTAGCATTAATCATTCTCTCCACATTATTATTAATTCTCCTCTCCATTTTATCAATATCACTGTAACCAGGAGAAGGTTGAACTTGAGATACAGGAGGTGGAGGTCTAGGTGTGAGAGGTACACCTGGAAAAATCGGTCTCTGAAAGGAACTAGAAGGGTAAGAGACGGATTGGGAGCTAGGAACCGCAGCATTTGGTCCATTACTTCAAGAGAAGTTAGGGTGATTTCTCCACCCTGGGTTATAAAAAAGCGAGAAAGGGTCGTTCTTAGGTCTCTGAAAGGCCATACTCGCTTGCTCTTGCCCAGTTGCTAACTGGTGAGCAAAATAGGGACAAGCACTCAATGAATGATCTAAGGCCTGACAATGAGAGCAAGACGCTGAAGAAGTTTGGGGTAACTGAGTCATTTGTAGAGTCAATCCCTTCAACATGTTTTCTAAAGCAGCAACCTTAGACTCTAGGTGACTCACATCAGAAATAGAATGTAACCCACCCCTAGCAATCCTCGAACTTAAGCTGTCATCCCGAGCGGTTTCCCACTGCATAGTTTTCTCAGCTAAGTCCTCTAGAAATTCCCAAGCATCTGTGGCGCTCTTAGAAAGAAAGCCACCCTGACACATAGACTCTACCATGGTCCTAGTCTGTTGGTCAAGTCCTTCATAAATAATCTGGCACAAACGTGCCTGGTCTAGACCATGATGGGGACACTGGGTCAACAAATTCTTGAACCTATCAAAATATTTCCAGAATGATTCCCTATCAAGTTGCACAAATTGATTAATCTCATTCCTTAGCTTAACAGTCTTGGCATTAGGAAAATATTTTCTTAAGAACAATTTCACAAAATCATTCCAAGAAGTTACAGAATTAGCAGCCAAGCCATACATCCAACGTTTAGCAGAATCTTTCAAAGCAAAAGGAATTAATTTCATGCGCACAACATCAATGGGAATATTAGGAAAATGCATCATAGAACAGACTTCTTCGAATTCCCTCAAAAACAAATAAGCATCCTCTAAACCAGTGAATTTAGGGAGCATCTGTGTATAGTGAGGTCTTAATTCGAAGGTCACATTGGGTCCAAGATCAGGTATAGTGAAGCAAGATGGCAAAGCGGTCCTAGGAGGGTAGAAAATCTCACTCAAAGGTCTTTCTTGTGCCATTTCTTCTAATTCAAGCTTGGGTTCAGGTTCGGGTTCTAAGTCAGGGTCGGGTTCAATTCTAAAAAGTCTATGATTTTCAGGATTTCTAACCCAACCAGTCATATAAGTCCCACACCTTCACCAATGGTTCAGGCTTTTTTTTTTGGGTTTTTTTTTGGCGTTTTGATTTTTTTTAATTACTTTTTTATTTAATCACAAAACATCAAAATGGATGATAAAACTAAAAGCACTATTAAAACAGAAAATAAAACAGAAATCAAAAGCACAAACACAAAGAAACTAAAAGAAAATAAGAAATAAAACTACACCTAAATATCCTAATTCTAAGAATAAAATTAAAACAGAAATTAAGACTCCTAAAATTAAAACTAAATATAGAGAAAAATCCACACAATCACAAAGGACATAAATATAATTTTTCTCAAATTTTTTCTGTCCCTGATTAGTGCAGAAAAATGCAAACATAATATTATTTCTAAAATTCACAGAAAAATAATGATAGCTTCTAAAATTCCAGAAAAATTCACACACACCCTAAAAATTATTCTGAATCTAGGAAAAATATTAAAATAGCAAAAATCACACCAGAATTTCCCCAGAAAATTCGAACAGAATGTTGAATTTAGGGAAAAATCTGCACTGAAAATAGTTCCGGATCAGTTCTGCCTTGCTTCTTTCACTGCACAAAAACCAAACTAATTAGTACCGTTTTTTTAACAATGAAAGCATCTAAAAATTAAAATTAAACTAATCCTAACAAAAACAAAAATCAAAATCAAAATATAAACTAAATTCAAAATTAAAACTAAACTAAACTACTAAAACAAAAAAAATAACGACTCAACGACAACTAAAACGAAAACGACTCTAACAACTCTAATAATCAAACTACGACTCGATGTAACCAAATTTCACAACGCCATCCCCGACAACGGCGCCAAAAACTTGTTATGATTTTCCACAAGCGTACGGTTTATCGCCGTAATGCTAACGAGTGTCGATCCTCAGGGATGGTTGTGAAATTTGGTGACCAAATTTTTAAGCTAAATTATTCCACCAAACAAATTAGTAGACTAAATAAACAAGATTGATTCAAGAACCAGGCTCAATTCGACTACCAATAGTAAAGCTGAAGAACCAATTGGCAAATAAATCAACTCACCAACACTCTACCGTGATTGTTCCTAATTAACTAGAAATGACAAGGAAGCCTCACCTTCGCTGAAGCTGAGCACGCAAGGTTAAATACAAGTGCTGATCAAACAAAGCCCAAAACCGAGATTCTCAATCGTACCTCAGGGAATCCTCACACCAAAACTTAGATTATCAATCTGGAAGTTGAGCAAAAGAATATGAAGAATCGAGTTGCATCGAGCCAAGCTGAAGAAAATTAAATTTGAAAACTCAAGGAACCAAAACCGAAATATTGCAAATTTTTAACTCGAATTGAACAACCCAGCATCGAATTATACTAATTCTCGCCTAAAACTAAATCTGAAAGCCAAGAACTAGAAAATTGAAAAGCTCCCCTTTTTTTTTCTGTTCTTCGGGTTCCATTAAAAATGCAGCCATACGCCCCTTCATCACACCTCCCTTCATTTTGTAACTGATGCCTTTATGATGATGATGATGACGGATAATGATGGAGGAGAGAGAAAAGTTGAGCAATCAGTTATGGCATGAGGAAGATGAAGGGTCGTGTGGCTCTGTTGTGCTTCCTCTGTTCTGTGGCTTGCTGGGAATCAAGAAGAAGAAGCAGGGATGAAGATGGGCAGGCTGGGGTTGGTCTGAGAAGAAGGGAGAGAGCCTGGCCCAAAGGGAAAGAAAGAGAGAAAGGAAAAGAAAGAGATACTGGGCCGACAAACATGAGGGAGGAGCCGGGTCTGGGAGTAAGCCCAAAGAGGAAAAGAGAGAGAGGAATGGGAGAGAAGAGAAGATGGACCTGTGGGCTTCGGCAGGATGTGTGCCGAACTGGGCCAAGGAAATGGAAAAGGAAAAGAAGGGGGTCGGCCCAATCGTGAGAGAAAAAGGAGAGGGGAAGGGAGCAGGTGTTGGGCCGGGAAAAGAGTTAGCCTGGTCTGGTTATTGGGCCAAAGAGGATGAGAAAAGAAGAGAAGGAGAAGAAGAATATGGGCTTCGGGATAAATGGGTTGCTAACTGGGCCGAGCTTGCTTCCTTCTTCTTTCTCAATCAATTGCTTGTTATGACCCAATCCAATTTTGATGCAATTTTCTCTCTTTTTCTTCAAGCAATTCATTTATTCTTCAACTGTGTCAATCCTACAAAATAAATAAAACCAATATAAAAATCCTAAATTAATAATTTATCTCAAGCAAAAATTAGATAATAAAGGGTATAAAAATATAATAATTTTAGGTTGAACAAACCTCATCTCCTTAGGCACCCTTGAATCCAAGGGGTGCAAATATTCGGCTGAAGGTGGAGTTCTGAAGGTTTCGAAGGGCAGTCGGATTCTGTTGAAGAGTTTGAGGCAAGGAAGCATCTATGTCTAGCAGGCATTTACTACAACAGATTATATGAATAAAGGTTCATACAAGTCATCTCCCAGAGCTAAGTTCAAGTATCACTTGAACTCAACTGACATTCGGATCGCTTAAATACCCTTTGGGATTCGCCCTGTGGGGTATTACCCTTTGGCGTGCTATGACGGTGTGCGAGAATTGGTGTTGGTGATTTTGGTCCAAGGTGGAGATTGTTGGGTTTAATGGCTCAAAATCAGCTCCGCAGATTCACCACGGGCTTCAAGGAGTCTGGGCTACGGACCGTGGAGGCTACGATTTCGTCGTCTTGACGGCTAGGGTTGTTTCTAGGGTTTTTTGCATCCTTATACCTCTAAATCCTATATAAAGGGCCTTGCCTAGGCTCTAACAATGATCCCTGAATCCCAGACCAATAAGAAATACTTATAGAGCATTCTGTTTCCACTATCTTAGATTTGTGAGAGAGGTTGAGAGTGTTTTTGAGAGAGATTATAAGAGAGATTGTAATCTGGTTGCTTGATCAAATCACTCGTTGTGATTGTGATCGCATTGTACTCACTCCCTCATAGTGGATTGTTTGGGCTCATCGCTGTCCGTGGTTTTTCCCGTATTGGGTTTTTCACGTAATTCTTGGGTGTTCTTATTTTGTTCTTGTTATCTTTGTTTTAATTCTGATTATCTGTCTCATCCTATCGCTTCCACAAATTAAAGTCGTTCAATTTCCTAACAATTTGCTAACAGATACTATGCAAGGTTCTGTTGTGTTACACTCACATTTCAGTTTCTCTTGCTGCAACTTTATACAGACTCTTGTTATCCAAAGCTTAGATCCATATAATTGCTTTTCCTTGTGATTACTATATTGACCTCCACTACTCCGCACATATCTGATCTACTGTTTCAGATAAGTGAGTACTCCTTGTATTTTGATGGGTAGGGTAGAAGTAAGATCCATGTCTGTTTGAATGACCCCACCAAAAAAAAAAAAAAAAAAAAAAAATCTTCTGCTGCAAGTCTCCTATTCTGCGTATGCCTTACAATCCCATGGTTTTGCGTAAACATTGCACTCTTGTAATATTTAATTTCATTGGAATGAAGTCTGCTATTGTTTAAAGTCCTTCATGTCCTTTTAATGGTAAACAAAGTATTTTCTGCGACGATGCCTTCTGATATCCAAGAAGCAATTGGACTTCTCGACTCATCTAAGGGGGAATATGTTGGTCCTTTTGGGGGTGAATGTCATCATTCTTCCATAAGTTCGGAAAATGTCTGAATTGTGTTCATGTCCCTTTTTCTGATTGGTTCCCCCCCCCCCCCCCCTTGTTTTGGGGCGGAGGGGTGTTGGCGTCTCTCATTCTGTGAATTTCCAGGTTTTCAATCATGGATTGTTATGCTCAATCATACAGCATTTACATTCAGCATTCCATGTTTAATTTGCTGTTGGTTATATCCTCGCTTGAAATTTTTGCTTTGCAGAGTGATGATATCCAGACTAAATGTAGGAACGTAGTTCAACAAAATTTCAAATCCATCAAGCAATAACTAAGCCCCTTGAGAGAGGGCCATAATAACGGAGCTTTCCAAGACATCGGGGAGAAAGGGGACTTGTACATGAGTTACATATCTGGTTGTCTTTGCTAGTTTCTCCAGTCTTTTCTTGGAATAACCTGGATATTATGACATGCTTGGTGCTGTGGCTTTGTACAGATGGCGAATGCCGTTCCAAGCAGGGTAAATGTATTTCCTTTTCATAAGGACAGAAAATGTTGAGGCCTATGTGAGGATGTTGGAAGGTCAACCTATGATATACACACATCAATATAGATCGGAGTATAGGACGGTTACTCCCAACTGATCGACGTCCGCAAGTGTTGGGCTTCTTGCAGGACAACATGATCTCTGATCAACCTTACTATGTACCACACCACAGACTTTCTGCTTTCTTGCATTTATTTTGTTTGTTGGGACGGCAATCACTCCCCATAATTGACAACAAAACAAAACAAAACAAAACAAAATATCACTCCACATCAATGTGCCATCCAAACTACAAGGCATGGGCAGACGCACAAGGATTAAAGCTATGCATTTATTGTTTCAATATTGATCAAACTTAGCACGTAAATTAGCCCGAAGACTTGTTGGCAGCAATATTGATTTCTAAGCTAGCTTGAAGGCAGGCTGACCAAAATATTGATTTGTTACGTAAGATGCCAAAACAAAATTGAAACAAAATTAATGGGGGCACGAAGTTTATTAAGCTGAGAGATTAGCTTCCTGCAGGGTATGGAGTACTTAATGCCAATGCATTTGGAGTTATTGGGGTTGATAATATAACTGTCTTTTAATTGGGGAAATTTTCCGAGGCTAACCTCTTCATGGGTACTATTGAGAGAAATGTCCGGAATAGATACGAAAGCTCCAGTGACGTTTTTGCGATTTGTTTGGTGTTCTTTGTAATCGAATTATGAGTTTGTTAGTTGACGGTATATTTGTTGGGTATTTTATTGAGAGTTTTAGTTTATCTTAGTATTCTAGTATGAAACTAGACTGTGATTTTGTTTTAACGTTCTTAGGTGTTTTAGAAGAGTAGAAGTATAGAAGTTTTTATAAGGTGTGGAGATTTCGTTATGTGTTCTTGTGACCTCTAACTTGCTATCTAGATTTCCAAATTACTGATGATCGAAAAAAAAGGTCCAATCAAGCTAGTCCACTAACATGCTTTAAATGGATCAGCCCACTACTAACCCACCCCTTATTGATCTTATTTGAGTTAGCCAACCCATTAGATCCACTCAGTACTAGTTCATTGCCCACTTTTTATTACGAGTCATGACTTCGTAGAGACCTAAAAAGTGCCTCGTTTTTATAAGATGCCTGATGACAATGAACTTGGTTTGTAAGTTTCTCCTAACTCTATTAATTAATTTTGTTTTTTAATCTTTTTTTAAGTTTATTTTTAGGCAGAATGGATTCTGCATCCGAGATAGTGCCGTTATCCAGACCAGGATCTAGGCCCAACTCTGGCTTGGGCTCCTGAAATAGGAATTTGGTCTAATTTTCTGATCCAGTCCATTATCCTGCCATGACTTGATTTTTTTTTTTTTAACAAAAGAAAAATATTAAAAACCAGTTTTGAATCCCAATATCTAGCATACAAGTCCAACTATACATGGAAGAACCGCAACTCGAAAAGGTGAACCCCTAGATATGGTTGTTACAAACTTGCAAATAATATATAGTATATGAGTCTAACCATTTGTGAAGAATCGCACCTGAAGAGGTGAACGCCAAGATGTGGCCCTTAAAAATTTGCAAATTGCAATCACAGAAGAACAAGCCGAATAGCTTGGAGAGGAGTGTAACACTCCAAAGCATTTGCAAAAAGTAATATCACGGATCAAATTACAGTAAAATGATTTTTTTTCCTGGTGGTGACTGGTGAGGAGAATTGCCTTGTCCTAAAGGGCATTGACTGACGTAGTATTCCCGTTCACCTTCTTCTTCCCCTTGGACCAGTCTCCTTACCTTACGAGCAATTCACCTAGATCATAGAAGAAAATACGGGAGCAATTACGTTTGTACTGCTTGGGATTCCCCTATTTTGTCTAAGATTAAAAAAGCATCAATCCAAAATGTTCACCCAGCCTGTCTCCCTATTTCTCCATGCCGTACATCTGGTGCTAATGGTTACAAAGCATTTGAGATATTGCAATTTGCCACTCAACCCCTTCATAACAAGACAATCTCATAAACATATGGACCATAGTTGGAAAATTAGCAGTTGGATTAGTTGATTATTATTTAGTTAGGAAATAATTGTTTGGGTAGTGAATAGCTATTTTAATTTAACTATTAGTATATGGCTACTTCAAAAATATGCAATTGGTTAAAACTGGTTGTTTGATTAACTACTTCATATAAGCAGACTTTCGTTGTTGTAGCTACTGCCATCACTATTATTATTGTTGTTGTTGTTGTTGTTGTTGTTGTTTTTGTTGCTGTTGTTGTTACTGCTGCTGCTACTGTTATTGTTACTATTGTTGCTACTGTCACTACTATCTGGAAATAAATAGTATTTGACCATGTCATAAATGTTAGGCAACAAATTGGAAAAAGCAAATGACATTTTCGGCCATCAAATAGTCAAGCACTAACGTCAGGCATAAATTGTTAAGGGTACAACTTTTCGCAAATGCTAGTCGCAATGTCATTTATTATTGTCAAATGCTTGTTTGTCAAACATTTAGAATTATAATAATTACAGTTTTGACCGAATCTAAATACTAAACTTTACTTGAAATGCTATCACCAGACATGATTATAGTGTCGAATTCCAATTAAATATGTACTATACAAGTGTCGAGCCACTTTAATCATTAAACTTTATTGTTCTTTTTATCACCTTTACTTTCTATCCATCTAGTTTTTGGGATTCCAATTGTTGCTTTTGGTATTTCATATCCCATTGTTTTGATATATATTTAATATTCCTTCAAATGTTTGGCGCCCTAATTTTTTTTGGGGGTACGGTAATAAATACATTTTATGTCTCAATTGTATTTGAGTAAAATTTGTTGAATGGTAGGGATATCATATAATAAAATTATAAAAGTGAAGTGTCAAAAACTATCCAGCCAAAGGCATGGACAAGTTCTGATATACTTGACATCTGCTTAATTTTGACTTTTGAGGGATGTTCTTCTTCATAACGCCAACGATATACTAGTAGGTGTCGAAAGTTTTGCCATTTTTTGCTTTGAAAGAGTCATGAGAAGTTAGGTTTTAGATAGTTGGTAGGTTGTTGTTAGTCTAATCCGAGTATCCAAACCCGACTTAGCCTTTCCCTTTGTCTTCGCTTGGATTCTCGAAAAAGAAATTCAATGCTTGTGTCACTCGTTTTCCCCTGAAAACTCCTTGCTCAATCAATCACACTTGTACATTTGCCCATGCCCCCTGTAATCAATAGTGATGTATGGTGCCATTCTCTATATGTGTGTATGACCTTTCTTGGACACAAGGGCACTCAGCTATTGTTTCTATGCCATGTATTTCTGTTGCTGATGAGAAGGTTTGAACTCAGGCTATATTATTGATGACTTTAATTAAATACAAAAACTCTAGACTTTCATCAGTCAATGGTATATCTTATATGTCAAAATGATGATGTGCATAAATAGTAACACAAGTTAGATACCGGTTAATTTAATTGGTAAAATTTTTAAAAATTATTATTTAGATATTCGCATGTATCTTATATGTCAAAATGAATTATTTGCACAAAGAGTAACATAAGTTAGATATCTGTTAACTTAGTTGGTAAAATCTTTAAAAATTATTATTTTAGATATTGGTATGTGTCTTTATACCTTGTGGGGCAACCAAACCACAAAAAAAAAAAAAAAAATCAATGGTACTTGAAACTTAGCAAGAAGTCTTGGAAGTATGATAATATCTATATATATATATAATATATATATATATATATATATATATATATATATATATATATATATATATATATATATACATACATACAATGGCGGACCTACGTAGGGGCAAGGCGGGTCAATTGACCCCCCAGCTTTTTGGGGAAAAAAAAATTAAGAATGTGATATTTTTGTCGGAAAAAACAATATATATATATATATTAACTCACAAAATAAGCTTTGTCCATGTGGTTGGTTTCCCCTCCGCATTTCACGGCATCCCATGTTCGAATCCTCTTGTCAACCAGTGAGCCCCTTCGTTTTTTTTTTTTGGAGTTTTGAGGTTTCGCTGGCCGCTGCCCAGTACTGTCTTCGGCTCTCCTTCCTCGCACTCGCGCAGGCTGCACAGTAGCACGTGAAGCCCTTGCCCACTCTCTCTCTCACTCTTTATCGCCGCCCACCGGCACCGACACGGCGGCACGCCGTCCACCAATCGGCCGCCGGCCGCCGCCGCTGCTAGGGTCCGCTTCACAGTCACAGCCTTCACTCCTCCTCATCTCTCATCCTAACTCCTAAATCTCAACTCCCAATTTGAGGTAATTTTCAAAAATACTCAATTTTTGTTTTTAATTCTGTTATTTTGTAAATAATTATGTTTATTTTACTGATTTTAGTTAGATTTGTGTGAAATAATTGATTAATTTAGTGAATTACTCATGATTCATGAATTGAAAATAAGGATTTTAATGTAATTGTCTTATTCGTTGAATATTTAAAATTAGGCTAATTTTGTTTGCAATTACTTCCTTATTTATGTTTAGTTTAGTAATTTTTATTGAATTTGTGTTGAATAAGTGATTAATTTAGATATTTACTCATCAATTCAAATATTAGGTTTTGCCTTTCTTGATTGAGAATTTAGAAATTAGATTTGGGGTAATTTGTTGGTTGTTGTTTGTTTA
>JAKOGI010001731.1:17500-70000 GCA_029747015.1 Carnegiea gigantea | reverse complement strand
ACATGATCGACTTAATTCTTTTAAGATAGGAAGAGTGTTGAATTTTGAGTTGTAATTATATTTGAAATTTAACTTCCTTAGGAGTTCAAAACACCTCTCTGAAAACTAATAGACAGAGTCATTAGATCATACACTCTAATTGAACTCTTCATTTTAATTTTATATTCATAATTAGCACGTTTCAAATTAGTTTTTTTTTTTTTTTGGGGGTGCGCCTTCCTGTTTGTGCTGCTAACATGACATGATCATGTGATAAATAAGTGTCTGCCATGTTTGTAATATGTCTGAGAGATTAAATCATTTAACATGAAAGTCAGGGGTGGTAAACACTAAACGGTTATTCAAATTTTTGAGATTTTTAAAACTAAAGACAACAATCTTAAAAAGTTATACGATAATATCTTATAAATTACGCTTTTTATCAATCAACAATCTTATCATTTTCAGTCCCTGTTTTGTTAAAAAAAGAACAAAAAAATCAGTAATGGTTTCATCAACTTGCACAAATCTTGACGGGTATTTAGGGCATCTGCAACCGTTGACACGCGTGTAAGGGCATGGGCCCTGTGAGTCACCCGGTTCTCTTCCACCCAAGAAAACGCAGGGGTGACTCATGTAGGGGACCGTGTATGCGGTCTGCCCCGTGGTCCCCTTTGCTGTTTTTTTTAATATTTTTGCTTTTTTTTTTGTGTGTAATATACAATTTTTAGGTGATTAAAAAAAAGTTGTCTATTAAGGTGGATTCTGACAAATATTTTTATTGGGTAATCAAAATTAGAATTCCATGGATTGAAAAAGTGATGGAATGGAAGTCCAAAAAAAAGTGAAACTTTTATTGATGTGGCATCCTTAAGTTCCAATTTTTGAAACTTAGGTTGGGAATGCCCTTATACAAAATTGAAATGAAAACAAGTGGAAGTTAAAAAAAGTATATATTGTCACAAGATTTGGAGAGTTTGCACTGCTAGTAGAGTGGACATGCTATCATTGATCCCTTGAAATATATTTGACGAATTAGGCTATGGCATATGAGACTAGGAATATATACAATAACATTGATTCATATGCAATGAATTATGAGTTTTGACAGTCGGCTAATCATTATGGGCTGCGATTTATCTCCTATGTCAAAGTTTACCAACTCCTTTTAATTATTAACCACTTTTGATTATTAACTGGCCATGAATCTGTGAATGTCACTGCAAACTTAGTGGATGTTGCAATCCCATCGTTAGGCAACTTATATAGGTCATCTTTTAATTTCTTCCAATAATCATGGGCCGTCCTTCTTAGAAAGAAATTAGCTGACAAAATTAAATAAATATGATATTTTTAAACGATAGTTAAGTTATCGAAATGACTCAAAACAAAAATTGATTGAAAAATAAAACCGCATAAACCTCAAAGATAATAAAACTTTAAAACTTCACCCCCCAAAAAAAAAATCAACAAAATCACCACAGTCGATCTTCCTTCAATTAAAAAAAAGAAAAAGAAAAAAAGACCACTGTCCATCAAGATATAAATAAATCTAGCCAAATTAGACCAAACAAAGTGATTATAATAATTTGTAAGCAATGGACTATAGTTCAATTCAAGAACAGGTTTATCAAGAAAATCAAGATGTAAGCTTTTCATTGTTTTTATTACATTGGTTAGTGTACATGGAAATTGCAAGTAATTTCAGATTTCATACCAACCATACCTGTTCAAGCGGTTTTTCGATTTATCTTTGACTCGAGGATCTTATTTGTAGTTCAACAAAGGTAGTGGGGTATTTTCATAATCTTGAATGTGTTGAACTAATCATACATCTTTTTTTTTATATTAATTATCATAATTTGTCTCGATGTTTTTTATTTGTAATAATCAATTTCATTGGGGTCAATCGACTGTTATCCCCTCACAGGTTCTCTATATTCATAAGATTTGATTCTAAAATCTTAGTAAAGAGGAACAGTTGTCAAATTACTCTATGCTGTTTAAATTATTTTACTACTCAAGAAAAGTCGGAGTTACGCTATAGTGACATTCTTTGTCATGATTATAATAATCATGGCGTTTAATTAGTTTAATAATAACAAAGATTAAGGAAGATTGGCATTGCTTGTGAATGTGAGATTGTTTCACTCAAGGGAACAGCGAGAAGGGGATCTCAGAAGATTACAATGCACAACACTCCAAAGAAGTTTTGTCTGCATCTGACTGCCCAGCACCCTTCGCCCTCCGATCGAATGAAAAAATATCCTGCAATTAATGATCGTTGCTGCAGAAAGAATCCCGCGGGATTCCCACTCTTAACGTCATTAAACATTAGCCAATGCCACGACGGAGTTATTAATTACTCAAACCACCTATTACCCTTTCATTATTATTTGTAAATTTTGTTTATTTGATTTTCTATATATCTCTGCTTGCAAGTTTCAATTTCCTTTACATTCGTCCGCAACTCGGTGTCACGCCGAAGCTAAGAAATCGCACAGCCAAAAAAAAAAAAAAAAGAAAAGGTTGAAGATAAGATATTTGACAATTTCATAACACGAGCAACCACACCCGAAGTTGTTGGCCAAACAAAAAAAAATTGACAAATTTGATTGATTCCCCCTAATCGCTTGCGCAAAATTGTGAATTTTTTTATGGCTCTTATTTGAATAATTTACTCTTTGGTATATTAATTGGTATAATGATTTTCGAAACTCACTTTCTTAGATAAATATTTATGAGTTTGGTTTGGGTAATTATTTTTTGGGGGACAAATATTTCTATTTCTGACCTTTAACTTTATAAAATTATAAATTGGTACCTAATATCCAAATATGACTATTTTTAGTGTTCTTTCTTTTTATACTGACTTTACTAGTGCTGGTTATCACAATCTACTACTTCTATCTTAAATATTATATTTTCTGTGATTAACGGCCCACTATACCTAACAAAATAATTAAACTTGATTAGAGAATTTCAACCATTACCTAAACTTAGTCAGCTCTTGGACTTCGACGTTCCTCTAACTTTCGATTTACAGAGAATTTTAATCTTAACCCCACCTTTCTTAGATCAGGTATAACACAAATTGTAGTCACTAATCAAATTTTTAATCTTTTTCAAAGATAGTGGAATTTTAACCAAAAAATTATAATTTTTGAGACATAAGGTACAATTAAATAACGTTTCCTACTAGAAACCTTCTTTTATTGAAAGTTTAAAGGTGGAAATATTACAATGGAAAGTTTTAAAGACAGACTTAAATCTAAAATCATTAGAGATGCTTGCTCATAGAGAAATAAAGAATCTCGACTTCTCTTTTGCTCAAGAATGCTCAAATGACCGTGTCCCTTCCCAACACTTGACTTCCTCTTTTGTAGAAGATTTGGAGTACATAGGATGCCTTAATGGCTACAGCACATACTGATTTTTCATATGGCTATGGTATATACCGACTCTTCACATGGCTATAGCACACGCTTTATTTTACAGACTTCACACTTATCAAAATCGTACAATAATGGGCCAGCTACTTTTTAAACCTTTTAATGATGAGTAGTCATCATTATTGAGATTCTACATGCCTTCATCTCTAATTATATTTTTCAGACCATTATTATCTAGATAATCATCAAAATCTTCATCTAATTGAAGATGCTATGGGTCCTATTTCTCAAATAATTCAAGAAGATATTTCTTTTCTTTTTCTGATAAGAATTTTTCAGCTTCAACATCAAAGAGATAATCAAAGATATCTTCTGAGACTGCTCTTTCCACCTTCATGTATTCTTTAAACTCATTGTCATAGGCAAAAGTAGTATTTTCAGAATGCATTAACGTTATTCCTCGTCCAATTAATACCCAACTTTGATAATAAATATTGTAAAAACCAATAGCTCTTGCTAAAGCAGGATCAGTAATAAATCCTCCTCGTTTTGGAAACTATTCTTGTCGTTGATCATAGGGATCGTCATAATCAATTATCTGAACCAAATAATGGGCTGGTTTGACTTTTTTATTTTCATATTCTATTAGTGCACAATGTACTTCCAAATATAGGGGTCCGCTATATGAAATTTTTGTTGGTCTATCAGGAGATGTGAGAATCCAATGGATCTCCTTGAACATGTATTGTTGGAATTTGATTAGCGTTGAGAAAAATGGAAACTTTGGATCTGAAATTTCCATAAAGTAAACTATCATCTCGCATTCCCACGCTTTAATGAGAGGGTCATTTGGAGAGATTGAGTTGGCTGGAAAACTAAAACCACTAACTCCAGACTTATCAGAAAAATAGATCATTGTACTCCAAGATTCCCAAATATCATAAGAATAGTTATGATAATAATCAATGCATGCTGCATACCACTCATTGAACCATTCTTTTTGAACATGAGAACTTATTTTTTCTTGAATATCATAAGAACACCGTAAGTAATTGACTTGTAACTCTAGAAGGAAAAATCTTTGGGTTATTAGATAGGCTGTAGATAGTAGATCAAAATATGATCTGCTTTTTGTATGGAATTCCAAATTTCAATAAGGACTCTACTAGAAGAAGAAACCCGTTCTAATAGGAATAACATTTCATTATGGATTTCTTCCTTTTCTGGCAGGAGGTTGGCTTTAATAATCACTATTGGTGAGTTCTCGAGTTAAACTGTCTAGTAGAGAATTCTTCGATCATTGTATATGCTCAATAGAGAAGGAAAACTGGTTAAGTCATAATTGCCAATGCAGGAGTCGCCCTTGCACTTACAAATTTGATAAATTCTTTTTCGCAAAATCAATTATTCCTTTACAATCAGTTCGAATAAAAAAAAGTTTTGGGGCTAAAAAGATTAAGAACTTCTCAATTCCCCTTATAATTGTGAGGATTTCTTTTTTCATCATGAGATAATTACATTCAGCTTTATTAAAACTTCCACTTTAGTATTTGCAAAGTTTTTCTTCTTTTTTGATTTTGAGTACTAAGCTCCAATGCTCGTTGCTGGCATGTGTCTCAAGAGCTAAGTCGTCTTCTTCATTATGCAACTTAAGAAAAGGAAGATTTTTACACATCTTTTTAAAATTCTAAACAATCTTTATATCATTAGTGGTCCATGTCCAACTTGCTTCTTTCTTGAATTTTTGCTACAATGGGTTTCTTAGTTTAGCTAAAATTTTAATGAAATATGAAGCGTAGGCAAGACATCCAAGAAATTTTTCTAGTTGCTTCCTATCTTTAATTTTTTAAGGAAAATTTTCTATTTTTTCTAGAATGTATTTTTGTAGAATGATTTATCCAACTTTTATCTCTAGACCTAAGAACTCAATTTCTTGTTTAGCATAAATGACTTACTTTTTTCAAGTATGATACCATGATCAATGCATCTTTGGGTGATGGCTAAGACATCTTCTTTGTGCTACTCTATGACTTTGGAAAAGACAAGGATATCATTGATGTAAACTAAACAATAATAATTAAGGTCTTTAAAGATATTATCCATTCTTCTTTGAAATATTTGAGGTGTATTTTTAAGACCAAATGATGTTACTATCCATTCATAATGTCCTTGTGGGACACTAAATGCAGTTAAAGGAATGTTTTTCTCATTTATCTTTATCTGCCAATATCCACTTTTGCAATTCATTTTCGAGAACCCAGAGGCTTCTTGAATTCTGTTAAAAAAGACAGTTTTGTTAGGAATATAATATCCATCACAGATAGTATTATCATTAAACTTTTTGTAATTGATCACTATCCTTACTTTTCCTCTTTTTTCTTCTGCATGATTTCTTACCATGAAAGTAGGGCTGGTGTGAAGACTCTTACTATTCCTAACTAATCCTTTATCCAAAAGTTATTTGATTTGTTTACCGAATTCCTGGAGATCCTGGTGTGTATTCACCATTTATTTGACTCGGATAATAGTGTTGGGGTTTAATAGAGTGATTTTAGCAAATGTTTTATCTTCATCCCAAAACTTTAGTGAATTATCAGAGTAGAATTCATTGCATAATTTTTCTTGTTATTTGACAATATGCTCCTAATAGATAACTCGAGTAATGAAATTGTTAATGCTATCTCTTGTTGTGTCGGCATTACCTTCTCACCACGTTGGTTGCGTGTAAATTTAATTTTCTGATGAGTATAAGCCTCACTTAATTTTTCAATAGGAATTGAGTGACCATTAATTGTGAATATTATCTGGTTTTATGGTCGGTGTGCATAGAGAATATAATTTTTAAAAATTATTTTCAATAATCATATCATGAGAGGGTTGGTCAGTAGCCCATAGAACTGGTATAATGCATTAAACTCCTCTTAGTTCTATGGATAATCCTTCTATTGCTTCATTGTGACTCATGATATTATTATCTGCTATCTTTACGTCTAAAGGATTTTTAGCTCTTTTCCACATAAACTCCGGAGATAATGATCTTTTCCCAAAGCGTACAGAAAAATCACTATCTATGCAGGCACACAACTCATATAAATGCTATTATGATTTGTGTTGGTGACTTCATAGCATATCTTCATAGTCATATTTTTTACTAATTCATCCTCATAAATTGGCTCACTAACAGTTCTTGTTTTATACCCAATGACTTTTCTTTCTAGACTCATACTTCGGTCTACACTATGTCTTATGGGCTCAAAACTCATTCTAGTTATTTCACTGGTCGTACACATTGTATCATCTTCTTTAAACTCTTCTTTAGCTGAAGAAAATCCTTCTCTTCGGTCTGATCTAACACTCATGCTTGTTAACAATTGAGGTTTAATGGTAACTTTGCCATTCTTATCAATTTTTATCACATTTTTCTTATTGATTTTTGTAGGGTTGGCAAAGCTAGATATCCATGAACGATCAAGCTTTAACTCTTGTGAACTGGATTTAATCCTCTGGATTTTTTGCATAGGGGTAAGGCTTTTAAATTTTTCTGCCCCTATCATAGTGACCTTAGTCTTTAGATCTATGGTATCATCTAATTTGTAGATAATATTTCAGAATATCCTTAATGGATATTGTCCTCTTTTCATGTCCATTCTAACTGTTTTTATCTTAAGGGATAGGAAGTTCTTAGCAAACTCATCTTTTAGACTCACATAATATCCAGATTTATAATTGAACCATACCGATCCATTATATAAGTTAGTTTTCATCCCTGTGATAATTTGATTATTGAACTTGGTAGGCCTAATATCACACAGCAAAGCATAAAGATTAATATATTTACCATAATATTGTAATGATGTGATTTAAACTTGGATACTTCCAACATGGATATATCTATACTTTCCATCTTTGTTATGGCTAAGGATGTTTTTTCAATTAATGAGATTAACTTCTCCCATATCATATTCACAATCTTTGATTTCTAGATCTTCTTCCATCATCTCACGTACCTATTTACTTTTTAATTAAAAGATGAACTTTTTATAGATCATATCTTTCTAGATTATGGGAAGAACCCAATCTCCTTTGACTTCTTCGTTGTCATTGTCTACAACAAACTCTTATCCTTGAAGATCACCAAGACTAATTGAGCCACTTTGTGTCATATGACTTGTTTCTTCATATTCATT
Source organism: Carnegiea gigantea (assembly GCA_029747015.1). Taxonomy (NCBI): domain Eukaryota; kingdom Viridiplantae; phylum Streptophyta; class Magnoliopsida; order Caryophyllales; family Cactaceae; genus Carnegiea; species Carnegiea gigantea. Next base: position 62,442 of record JAKOGI010001731.1, on the reverse strand, counting down.
ATCCATTATAATTTCAACAATCTCTTTGTTGTTACTTACGGTCAAGTCTAATGTCTCATCTTCACTAAGCTCAATATAATCTAGGCTACCCAAGGTTTCAATAAGCTTGTTATTCTTCCTATTTTTACATTTATTAGTAAAATATTCTACTTCTCCGTATGCCCAACATTTGTATTTATTTTTCCCCGTAGGACAATAAGCTACTTTCCTAAAAAATATTTACTTTTTAGGACTTGATTTATTATAATGTTTTCTTCTATATTTCTCACCTCTTTGCTTGTTAAAACTCTTTTTCTTATAAAATTTTCTTTTTGTTCTTTTTTCAGATTCTTTTCCCCATTGGTGAGGTGAATTCTAGCAAGTTAGGAATTGCTTCTTAATTTTCTTTTGCTTTGGAGATCAAGACATTGATCATTGACCATTTTCTTAAATAAGAGATCCTCGAACCAAGGGTATCAATGGCATCTGCACGTTCAAGCCATGTACTTTTCATTAAGTATGGAATTTATCGAATATGACAATTTGTCATGGAACATACCAAGATTAGTCCCTTTATGCCCAATTTTGTAATAATATTGACTAAATTCAGCAATATAATTTTTCAGCTATCTCATATCCCATAGTTTTATACTATTAATGTTTCTCTGTCATTCTATTGCCTTTTATTCAGAGTCAAGTTTTGCACCGATAAATTCGGTTTCAATTTCTTTGCATAGATTTTTAAACATAGCAGTTGGTGTTTTCATTATTCATAGTGTATTTTTACCTTCTTCAATTAGTGAATTATACCAGTTAGCTATAATGCCAAAAAAAAAACTATGTTCGATGTAATTTTGGAAATTTACAGTAATCTAAGTAGTATTAAGGTTTAGGATACTATTCATTCATCTTTTCCAATGTTCAAATATTCCTTCCCTATTATGCACTCTATCTATATTTAAGATATATTCCGTTTGACCAAATGGGGTAAGGCCAACTTCTTCAAAAGTTGTAGTTTTCTTTGGGATGACCCTAAAGAAAAAATTGATTGTTCGTCCTGCTAGAACGTACCTAAGTCTTAGGAAATGAATATTTCTCCTAGAAGGTTCACTGAATTCCTATGGCTTAGAAATAACATTGTTAACTAGATTAGTCTCTATTTCTCCTAGGTCGAGTTCTTCTCTAATTTTATTAATCTCATTTTCAATAGTCACTTTACCATTTTTTAAGTCTAATTTTCTTTTCATTTCTTCTAAAGATAACACATTAAGATCCTTTAGTTTAATGAGGTTCATCTGCTGATATGTTTCTTCTTCTAATAAGATATTATTAGTTGCTTCATTATCATCAGATAAAACGTCATATTTATCACTAATTGCACCGATGATATTGTTTAATTCTTCTAGATTCTGTTCTTCTTCGAACATATTTTGTAGTTGTTCAAGGGTATACCACTGATACTCTATCTTCTCCTTCTATTTCTGTTTTTTCAATCGATTTTTCACCTGATTTTTTACCTACTTATTTTTGTATTTTTATATCGTGCAAGGAAAACGGAATCTTATTTTTGAGGTTTTGGAAAGGATATTTATGCTGAAATAAAGTACTAATACTGGAAGCAGCTTTTCTCCTATGTCTTACTTCATTAACTAAAGAAAGGTGAATTACCAATATTTACTACTTAAGCTCCTTGACTTCGGTCTTAATTTTAGCTAATTCTGCTTTTAATTCTAAAAATATATCAGTGATATAGTTTAATTGAGCTGCTAATAGAGCAATACCGTCCGATGAGTAAACAATATATGAATAATTTAGTGTAGGGCATGCAAGTGATGATTCTAGCATTAATCATAGTTAATCACAGTTAATTAGCTTAATTAATCACTAATTAGCTTAATTATCTTAATTATTTTTGATCACGTGGGTCTGATACCAATTGATAGAGGGCGTTGAGTAGTACTTATGAGCAAAAAACCACATGCACAAATTTTTATTTTTCGAAAGTAAGTTTTTAAGGACTTAGGTTTGCTGTGCAAATATAAGAAACTTAGGGTCCTTGATGCAATTTTTAAAAAGATAAGTTTGGTCAATTTTGGTCCCAAAAAATGTTTATCCAAAGTTGGAGGGACTAGTAAATATTTATCAGAAAATGTGGTTCTAGGAAATTATTTGCCCCAACCTCAATGATCCAAAGGATAATTTTTTTGCTCTTATTTAGAACAAGAGTTCCTAAATAAGTAATTACCTCAAGTTTGTATAGTTGAAAATGGCAAGTTTGACTCATTTTTTTTAAAACTTGGATTGTACGGGCTAAAACTAAATATTTTTCTAAACTTTCTCTGCTCCGTTTCTGTAGAGTAGTAGGTAATCTGTGAATTTTAAATCTATGGTCAATCAAAACCAGTCCCATTTTAATTTTGCAATCGAAGGAGTAAGACTGTTACAGCAGACCTCCCCACCCAGCCTAATGGCGGGATTTTTGGGATATTAGATTTGGATTTGGATTTCCTAAAAAAGGCATTTGTAACCACTAACTGCTCATAACCACTTTCAAACACTACTAACTAATGACTGCTAATTTTAACTATTGGTAACTTTTAGTAAATGATGGCTAATTACTATTTGTTATCCCTAAGTGCTGCTGATAACCACCACTAATCGCTTGGAAATGCTAATGAGCGCTAACTCTTATCCCTAACCCCTAGTAAATGCTAGTTATTACTATTAAGCTACTACTAACGACTAACTACTAATTGTAAACTTTGAAAAAGACATGCCCTATGACATTGTTGAGCGCAATTGTATTGAAATGGAATGCAATTAGAAATATAACATGTATGTTAAAGGTGCTACCTAAAGGTTTGGATTTATAGAAACATAAGGGTTAAGAGAAGTTTACTAATTAAAACATGTGTCTTATGAGTTGGTCATAATATAAGGTACTCTTTTAGGCCCCTACTTGGTGAGAACATGTAATTTAAGGATATGGTCAATTAGAAAACTTGCCATTGCCAACTATACCCATTGCTCGCTGAAAACTAAAGTTATTGGTATCTCAAATTTTTTTATGCATTGCTAATTAGCTTGTTAAAAATATATCAATTTTTAAAGTAAAAGATTCAGGTAGATAAATGGTATAAGAGAGATTATATCATAGTACAATAGATCAAGTCAAGTCGCTAGAATTGAGCAGTTTGGGTCCACATATAAGTTCAATAAAACCTAAGTCTACTGAAGTCTTGAAAATAATTTCATTGCACATGGTTTGTTAAGAAAGGAAATATCTGCTCAAAATCTCCTAAATCTACAAGTAACTGGTAAAGATCTTTAAGTTGGAATAAAATTAGGAAGTAATCTATATCCAAAAAGATATAAAATCCTGGTTAAATTTCTTTAAGGGAACCATCCTTAAATCATATATAAACAAGTCATGACCAAGTTCAAAGATATTTCAACTAGACTTTCATAAGCTATATAATGCTTACTATTCTCACCCAAAAATTCTCCTAACTTAAGTGTGAGAGACTTTTAAAGAGGAGAAACCCCCCTCTTTGAGAGTTATTTTGTAGGCAACCCTGGACGGTGGCCCAAGTTGCTAAATTTTCCAAAGAAACTCAGAAACTGTATATTGTGATGAAACATTTAACGCCATCTATGGCAACCTAGAGTTAAGCAAAATGCCATCCAAAGATGGTGACAAAGAAAAATGCATGGCTATCCTTAAGAAACATGATCTTAAAAATTAGAATCCCAATGTATAGACCTTTAGGAAAGAAGATTCTATCATGGGGAATGTCTCAAACTAAAAGGATACCCTATCCTTGGAGCACATCTATCTCCCAAGTACACTCATGCTTTGAAACAAGCAGGCAATACTTTAAAGACAATGATGAGTTGATCACCTTAAAAGTCAGTGAGTCTATGTCCCCCATGATGAAAGGTTAGGAAATTTCTTGGCTTCTTGCTGATTCCCTCTCCAAATGACTGGTGACAAAAACCCCATCCATAGACATCATGCTGGAGCACTCTCTATTAGGCACCACAGAGGTTCTTACCTCATTTAGAGTAGAAATAAACCATTGAGAGATAGATCTAGGGAGGTGTAGGGGTAAGTGGATAAAGACAAAGAGGAAGAGAAGAATATCCAGAAAGAGGACTTGGAACATCAATCAAAACACTAATGATCCTAGGGGAGCCCTGCTATATACAAGGGCAATATGTCTTAATGGAACCCCTTGCCCTTTCTTTAACAACAATTATATGACACTGACTAAGATGCCCACAATGCCTTCAAAAATTTTCCCTTTGAAAGAGGGAAAGGCTGAAGTTTATGCATACCAAGCACTACACTAGGGCTAATTTCCTATAAGATTGGCCCTTAAATGGTTATAAATACTATCCTCTCCAGCAAAGCCAAAAAGGCATAGGTTGTTGAGGGCACTGATCTATAAGAGACGTCTCACATTTCCTCTTCTCTCTTCTTCACTATAAATATCCTCCATGTTATCTCAAACAATAGAATTGGTTAACATCCTTTCGTAAGGATTTAGATTGAAGAGATAGGGAAATTACCCTGGTAGGTACAGCTAGACTCCAACCCCTATTGTTGTGATCCATTGATGTATAGAAATGGTTTAGAGAAAACAAAAAGGTTGAAAATGGTTTAAAAACCTCAAATGACAAGTGGAACTAATAGACAATTTGTTTGAGAAGTTTCGAAAGGATTAAGTGGCTTCTTAACAAAAATTTAACTTGAGAAAGCTGTATTTATAGCTAAGATTAGATTAGAGGGAAAGATCCCAAGAGATGCAAAGTCCAATAAAGAAAACTCCAAAAATCAAACTGGCTATGATTACTGTGAAAGAAAATCTGAAAGAAGGAAAAAAAAACACTCAATTGAGACATGTTTAAGCTGCCATGAGTAGATACGGAAACAATTTACCAGGGAACAGAAAATTAAATTAGCTAAAGATTTGAAATTTCAAAGTAAGAGATTTAAAATTTGATTAGATGTAATTTTTCAAACAAATTGGATGAAGATCCATTGGAAATATTTTACTTAAGTCTCTTTAGGAGAAAAGACTATATTAATAAAGGGTCCACAAAACTAATCCTGAAAAAGTCCTTAAGGTCTAAATAACTCACAATTCAAGGTAAAGAATTTCTAAACAAATAAAGGATGGGCTTCGTTTACAATTTGAGCCATGATTGGATCAAAATGCAACATTCCTCAAGGGACAAACAATTCAGATAGATAAAAACTCTAAGAGATTTTGGGCTACAACCTATAAAATCTGAAGAAATAGATTGATGGAATCAAACAATGCTGCCAGGATTGAGTAGTTTGGGCCCGATCATAAGGTCAATAAAACCTAAATCGACCAAAACCTTGAAAAATTCCAAGCACATGGTTTGCTACTGAAAGAAAGATCTAATCAAGATATCCTAAATCTATGAGGAATTGGTAAAGATCTTCTAGTGAAATAAACTAGAAAATAATCTATGTCTCAAAAGATATAGAATCCTCGTTAATTAAATTCCTTAAAGAGAACTGTCCTAAAATTGCATATGCAAGCTACAACCAAGTTCAAAGGCACGTTAGTTAGACTTTCATAAGTTACATTGTGCTTACTATTCTCTCCTAAAAAATCTCCCTAACTTGAGCATTGGAGCCTCTGAAAGAGCTACAACCCTGCTCTTTGAGGGTTGTTTCGCAAGTAACCCTTATATAGTGGCACAAGTTTCTCAAAGTTTCTAAAGAAGCTCAGAAACTCTATATTGTACTGAGACAATACTTATACAGTTAATCAGTCTATTAAGTTAATCGGCTTTCTTATTTCTTAGGATTTTTGAATTTAAATAATCTAAACTTTGGAAGAGCTGGTTGCTAATAATCCAAAATTACAAAACCCTCTGCAGCACTTTGAACTTGGGGCCTAGTTATTGTCAATGATCTATACTCTAAAAATCATAAGTTTTTGCCTCGATTTTAGTTGGCTACTTGCTCTTTTTTTATTTATATAGTTGTTGAGAATAAATAAGCATGGCTTCTTCATAACTTCAGACTATTAGCAGCCAACCTCCCAAAGTTTAGATTACTCAAATCCAAAAGGCATTCCTTATAATCATATTCTAATTAATTATTATACTTACAGAACAAAAAATTGGTAATTAATTTTATAGCTATAGAACCAATACAAATAATACAGGACAACCAAATAAGAATAACAAGCAAATAAAGTGGGATAAAAAGAGTATATAATTTCATCCTCATATAGTGGCAGATAGAGTTTATGTTTCATGTTGTAGAAAATCTATATTGTGAGGTTTGTTATTAAGAAATCCAATAACAAAAATTTCTAGATCTGCCACTATCGCTGTAACCAAATTCAAAAAATATCCAACACAATATAGGGGAATTATGGATTTATGCACATGAGAATGGAATCATCTTTTACCATACTTAATGTTTAGTGCATTTTGAAGTGGTTAAGAATGAGGTCTTGAGTACATTATATCTTAGGCTCGATTCTTCCTCCCCCCATTGTATTGTAGTGCCTTCGTGGCTCATTTGAATAAAAAAAATATTTAGTGCATTTTTTATTCAATTGGTGTAGCATATCATGAGGTTTTATTAACTACATGGATTAATAATTTAAATATCTCACTCTTTAATAGTTTTTTTTCCCTAAAATAAGGATAAATATATTAATTTAAAGCCATATGACATGCACAATAGAGTTCAAATTCAAACAAGTACATCACTGAAGAACAAAATAAATCACTGGCACAAGAAAACTAATTTCTACACATATGAAGGCTCCTTTTCTACTTAATTGTTGTTCGTAATACAACCATTAATATATAAAATTTGTATAGCCTTCTTACTAAGAAAATTTACCTACCATTGTAGTCCACACTTGTATAATTGGCCTTACTTGCAGATCCATATTCGACCCAAGACAGCCAAAAACTGGAAATTATATGGATACATTTGTTTCAAGAGCAAGGGGGAGTACAATCCATGAAAAGGTGGTATGGAAAGACTTTCAAAAATGGAGAGATATTTTATTTAGGGAAAAAATACTAAAAAAAATAATGCAAAGGTTGGGGCTTACCTTGAAAAAGATTCCAATAGTATGGCTATAGAATTACAAGAGGGATTTGGGATTTCTGGAGAGAAAAAGTAGAGAGAAGAATTAAAGGTTCATATAAACTCATAAGTGAAATAAAATTTTATCGTTTATAAGTTGGGTCAAACACGTAAATCAAAGTAATATTGGAATAAAAAATTACTTTCATTTTTATTTTGTTTAATTCATTTTTATTTTATTTTAACCTTTTTTAAAATGCTAGTTCTTAAGTACAAGTGAGCAGCTCTAGAGAAAAATTTTGTAAACTACATGGATCTTATGAAAAGATTACTAAATGGGTATTGTGCAAGTTAGGCGAGTTTGACAGTGTGCATGCTAATAGCTGTGGTGGAGTTAAGGGCTTGATGCATCTTTGGAAGAAAAATATTGGGTTCACCCCCTTACCTTACTTATCAAACCATATTGACTGCAGTATTAATGAAGGTTTGGGTATATCTCTTTGGTATTTTTCTAGCATTTTCGGATGGCATCAATCATAATTCAAGCTCAAAAACTTGTGATTTAGTTGAAGGTCTTGCGTCCCATGACAAGTTTCCTGGAATGTAGGAAGAGAACAAATGAAATCTTCTTTAACTATAAAACACTTGTCACCTCCCCCCAAGCCTCAATCTATTATTGATCTCTTCCCGGATTCTTTATTGACTGTGGTCTCTTTGATCTAGGGTTTACAGGTCTGAATTTACCTGGGGTACTGACTCTAATAAAAAATGTTTAGACCATTGTCTTAGTAGTGCTAATTGCTCCTTTTTCCTTGATGTTGAGGTTTGCCATATTGATGATGAATTTTTCAATCACTTTACATTCATGCCTTATCTTTATTATATAGGCAAAAGTCCTAAAAAACAGGTTAGAAGAAATCAACTTGTAAACATGTATTCTTGATGTTGGTTGTGGTCGAGTCCATCATTAACAAAGCTTGGTAATGTGATTTGGGTGACTCCCTTATTCAATGTTGCATAAACAAATCCATTCTTGTATGCATGCACTCATGGAAAGAGATAACAATACCTTTTTCATATTCAAAATGAGATTAGGTGACTAGAACCGTAATCCACATATGATAATGGCATACGAAAGTGTCTTATGGCTTAGTTACGTTTCATGAACTACATTAATGTGAAGAGATCATGTGGTGCCAATGGGTCATCAGTGATTTTCTCACTTACGAGGACTCCAATTCTCAAAGGCTTCACCAAAGGGCTAGTGCTCGGAAGCCAAGAAACTATGTTACTTCCATTTAAGATAGTAAAGGTAACTCCTTTCATGATTCCCGTGATTTTTAATGCCTTTTCATGAATTTTGTTATGAGGAGTTGTTCGCTGTTGACAATCCCAGGCAGTTAAAGGATGTTGTTAGCCTAATCGAACATAAAGTCATAAATTCTATAAACAAGTCTCTTGGTTTTTCCCGGTCCTAGCTCGATGACATGAACCCATATTTTTTCAAAGGGTCTGGGACATTGTTGTTCCTAATGTTTTTGATTTTGTTATCAATATTTTGAATTCACATTCCACAAACTAGACTCATGAGGCTCTTATTCGAAGATCATGGACCCAGAAATAATTATTGATTTGAGGCATATCAGTTTATGCAATGTTCTGTGTAAGATTCCTATCAAGGCCATTGCAAATTGACTGAAGCTTCTCCATCCTAACATTATTGCTAGATCTCATAGTGCCTCACTCAGGGAGAGTTATTTATGACGACGTTCTCATGGCATATGAGCTTGATAAACCTCTAGTTATGCTATTTTAGTTACTCGATTTTGCCATTCTTCTTTGCCGATTTTCATGATTCAGTGAGGAAGTTGATCATATTTGCTCCTCTTCATTGATAATAATCTTATTCAGATTAACTTCCCTTTTCGTAGGTACTTTAGTCTTAATTTGAGAGAGTTTGCAGTCAATGGTTTATAGACGAGCAAATAGCGGTGTTTTAGATAAGAAAGAGGTTCGAGAAGTCAGTAGAGAGGTCAAAGAACCAAGAAATGAAGTTGGAAACATTTGCATGTGTTGCCATGCATATTTGCACAGTCATGTAAAATTACCAATTTTGACTCAAAAGTTGAAGGGTTACACGATAGGCTGTGGATTTTTTGCAAGGTCATGCATATCAATCAGTTAGCAAAAGCCAGCCATGCACTTTTGCATGACAGTGCATCCTCATATTTGAAATTATGCACGGCTGGTGGTGCAACGTTGCACGCCCGTGCATCCTTGTTTCTCAGGTGACCTAGGCTATGTTCAAATGTAATATTTAGGAAGCAAGAAATCATCTTTCCATACTATTTTCTTAAAGCTTTTAAATTATATTTTAGGTTTTAGCATAGGAATAGTTTTGAAAATTGAAGGTTATTATTGTTGAATTCAAGATCCATATTTCATTCAGATTTTCAATTCCTGAATTTGTTTTTTGAATCTCTCTCTTTGTTGTTGATTGCTTTCATTCTTTAGTAGTTACCATGATGTTTGCTTATGATTGTGTTGTGATATCCACCATGTCTAGTTGCTAATCTCCCAACTTGAGTTGGGATTAATGCCAATTATGCTTAGTTAAATCTTAATTTAGGCCTAAACCTTACTTGTCCCATGTTTTTGTTCTTGAATCCTACTTCGCTCACCATGTGTTCGATGATTTTCTTGAAAAAATATTCATCTATTTCTATTAGGATTTAGGAAAAAGATGAAAGACGAAACATTTTCCCAGCATGACTTAGTTGAGGGTTAGGATCTTATTATGAAAATAATTGAAGTTTTACTTGGGATTCGAGATTGTAAATTTTGTAATCCTTCGACTTTTAGTCCCATGAAAATAGGTAAGTATAGTTTTAGGATTAGTCTTCAGTCCTTGAAAGAGGGAGATCATGGGTTAAATTGACAATCTATCCATTCATGTTGCATGCTTCGATGAGTTTGATGGCGTTAGTTCCAATATGAGTATTTTAATCTTCTGAAGCCTTATTAATACTCTTAGTTGTCACCGTTCTGTTAGTTAATCATTGTAACCTCCAAAATTGATTCTCATAGATTTAATAGTTTAATTAGTTTTGATAATTGAAAGAGAGTTCCCTATGGACACGATTTGTACTCGCCAGTTTCTACCTACAACTACACCGCGCCTTGCAGTTTTAACAGTAACAAAGATATATCACCATATGCACTACCGCTTGAGAACAAATGGAAGCATCGTTGTTAAGTTAGATATAAAGAAGGCTTTTGATTGAGTTGAATAGGATTTTTTTAAAAGGTTGGTCTATTTAGAGTTCCGTCAAAACTGGGTCAATATTGTTATGGACTCTGTAAAAACTGTCACCTTCACCTTTTATTTTCACTAGTGAACCAAAAGGCCCTCTAAAGCCTTCAAGAGATAGAGATTAGATATGAAGGCCTCTTTCTCCCTTTATCTTCCTTTTTGTCATGGAAGGCCTTTCTACTCTTTTTCTCATGCAATGGCAGCTTCAAGGAGGTTTCTATATGCCTAAGTGCTCCTGGCATATCTCATTTACTCTTGGCTGACAACTTTATCATTTTTTAAAGGCCAGGGAGGACCATATAGTCATTGCAAAGCACCTTCTCAGCAAATATAGAATTACAGAAAAATTGACATTGCTTTCAGTGAGGGAATCCATAAGCTCTCCCAAAAAAAAAAAAAAAAAAAAAAGATTACTCTAACCCTTGATACCGGAGAGGTTCTTTCCGAAGAGAAATGTTTAGGTCTCTTAACACCATGGGGGTAGATCCAATCGTAAGGCTTTTGTTTTTCTAAAGGATAAGGAGGCTAGAGGTTTGTAGGGCTGGAATGAAAATTTCTGTCTTGGGCAAGAAAGGATGAGTTGATTATTAAAGATGTAGCCTAAGCACTTCTTGCCTATGAGAAGTTGCTTAAATTATGGAAGATACAATAGATGAGATCCTGTCTATTATTTTTGAATTATGGTGTGTTGAATTCCAAGAGTACACAACCACAAGAGGGGGGTGAATTGTGGTGTCTGATTTTCGCGTTGTAAATAACAAACACCCTCACAGAGGTTATTCTCAGATGACAAACACCCTAGTGACTTGTTTGCAGGGGGTGTTCTCAAATATTGCAAATGCGAAAATCACCAAGATAAATGCGGAAAATAAAGCACACACACAATTTTTACGTGGAAAACACCTCTAGCCCAACTGAGGTGTGAAAAACCACGACCTACCTCGTATAGGATTTAACCACTTTCACTAACGGGCTTCGCACGTTACAAATGTAACACACCTTGTTACAGCTTGCAACCACGTAACCTTCTTCTCTAAGAAGGGTTACACCACGTCCAAATCTCACCAGATTGGACACGTCCAAAGTCCACACGACTGAGGACCACTCACTCACTTTTCTGATCCAAGATCAGGGTTACAAAACACCTTACGGGGGTGCTTCTGATTTAAGCAGATGTAAGGTACAATGAGGTCCTAGTATGCCAATATCTTGAAAGCTCAGTTTAAATACAACTTATCTCGGTTTTTCTTTTCTCAAGCGTAACTCGAAAAATTCTTCTCACTAGAAAAACCACTTTTGAAAATTTTCCCTTTTTGCGTATGTTGTGTATGTTTCTCGTCTTGTTTCCTCTATCTTCCTCTATGCAAATGGGAGTGAAATGCTGAGATTTTAAACACAAAATCCAACGGTCAAAAACAAGGAGAGGTGAAAGAATCAGCTAAGTAGGGAAAACGATTTTCAAGAAAGAAATACTCTCCAACGGCTAGTGATAATTTTTCCCAAAATATAAGGGATTTGTTATCTTAAGAGATAACCCTTATCTTCCCATAGCCGTGAAGAAGATTCAAATGACAACCAGAAATCTTCAACTTTTGAAATTTTATCATATCCGAAAATATAGGCAAAGGGAATCTTTTATTTTTGGCAATTCTCCCAAAACCTATTTTCGCAAATCTCCCATAATATTTTCAAGAAATATCCTTTCCAGAAAAATAGCAATTTTGGAATTTAAAGAAAGTATTCTGGAGATCTTGGCCAACCGAAATGAATTTTCAAAGATAACCGGGTATGGCTACTTCAGTTCAGAAACACCCTAAGCACCCTGTTCGCAGGGTTGTTCATAACTGGTGTTCTGAAGCACTTAGCGCAAATACCGATTGAAGAGGTGTTTAAAATGACGTTTTCAATATTGGCATATTAACAAGAGTCTAAATAAATAAAACCTATATACCCAAGACTTCTTGTTTTGAACCAGTCATCTTGTCCAAGATTTGTAGAGCTGCTGTGAACACCAAGGCCACCTTGTTTGCTGAGGTTGTTTTTGCATTGCTAGAGTTCAGGAACATGCCTTACAATCAACTGTCGAGAGGGTGTTCTTGACTTAATATAGAATCACCAAGTAAAACCTGTTTTGAAGACTTGTTCTCACATGTAGCAAACCAGTTAATACAATAAAGATCACAAACACCAGTTAGACCTGTTTGGAGATCGTGTTTGAAGCAACATTATTTGGACAAAGTTTTACACTTAGATTTGTTATCATCAAAACTAAATATACTCAACAAATTCCCCCTTTTTGATGATGACAAACCAAGTGACCATATTGACAAAATTAAAAAGCTTAACAACGATTAATGCTGATAGGGATCCTCTAGGTGCTAGGTCATAGATCATATGGTCTTATTCATATGGTCTTATTCCCCCTTTTGGCATCATTAAAAAGCATAAACAACAGTATGAATGCAACAAAAGAGATATAGAGCATAAGGTGCAAGAAGCATCATGAAAGAGATATTGCATTAAAAACAGTACAATGCCAAAAACGAAGAGGGGAGGAGGAAACAAGAGAACAGCCTAGAGAATCAGGGTGCAGGGGGTGGTCTCGTTTGCAGAGGAGGAATGCTGGGGGCAAGAGTGGAGAGAAGGACAAGCAATTCCTCATGGCGTTTGGCGGAGAGGGCTTGCTCCTCAGCCAGAGCAGCCTTGACAGCTGAGAGCTCATCTTTGAGGCGAGCATTGTCCTCAAGAACAGCCTCAAGTTTGAAGGAAGATTGCCCAGAAACAGGTGGTCGAGGTGGTCGATGACCCTGTTTGGATACTGATCCTTCGCTAACCTCATAGCCACACCCGAGCAGAGTGTCAATCCCAATCTCATCAACGATTTGGGCCTCCACTCGCCGTGTGAGCACTATCCCAAGGTGCTCAAACACCCTTGTCAGCAGAAACCCATATCCAAGATCATGGGCCCGGGTGGTGTTCGCAATTCGCCCTATGTGGCGAATCATGATTGCAGGGAGGTTGATTGGTTCCTCCCGTTCCAGTAAGTCCACCAGGGATTGATCGACGGTATCAGCTGAGTTTCGCCCTTGACCTCGCAGAATTATGTTTTTGATAGTGAACATAAACAATAGTTGGTGCAGGGAGGTCATTTCACCCTTCTTAACAGAGAGGGGTGTTCTCAGGCCCTGTTTTTGACTGAGGCGTTGGGACACCTCTAGGAGCCTGGCTGTTTCTAGGGCTGCTTTGTCTTCCCTCACATACACGTCAAAGCCTTGGGAGGGTACTCCCAAAATTTTCCCTAGTGTGGGCGCATCAACTTTAATGCGTTGCCCATTCACAAAACTACTCACCACCCCTTCGGTGACACCGCAGTTGGCATAAAACTCAGCCAACTCAGGTACAAAACACCCCAGATGGGTGTTTGCAAACAAGTCGAGCCAGCCTTGAGCGCGCAACTTGGTCAGGAATACCCCCAGACCCTGTTCCTTGAAAAAGCTTACATTCACTACCTTCCCCCCGACGACATTGCGCTTAAACAACTGCACATGTTTGTCAGACATAGGAGAGGGAGTGAACTGCTTTGGGCGTTTGGGGGCAAGAACAGAGGTGGTAGCTTCTAGTAGGGGGCTGTTCTGGGCTTTCGCTTGAGGGGTATTTTTGCAGGAGAGGGCTTCACAGCAGGTTTAGTGGTTGATTTTGGAGGGGCTTGTTCTTCAGAGAACTCGGAGAACACCGATGTCCCCAGTTTGAAGGAGGTGTTCTCAGAGTCAGAACTCGAGAACCCTTCGGTAGAAGAGGAGGAAATCTCCTCGATGACAGGAGCAGAGGGTTTGGAGATACGGGGGAAAGATTGAAAAGCTAGTCTCGCAGATTTGCGAGAAGGCTTGGAGGATTGTGGAGAAGAGGGAGTTTGAGAGGGCTGAGACCTTGGTTGTGGCCTTGTTCTTGGCGTTCTGCTACGCCTGGCCACTATTTTCACCCTTTTTCTTTTCTCTCCAGTTTGAGCGACCGGAGTGGGGGTTTCAGCTTCAGGGAGAGAATCCTTCTCTAAACTCTCCTCTGATGTCTCATTCGACTTCCCTTGGAAATCGACATCTAGATCCTCCACAAACACACCTTCGACAGAGGCAGCCCCTGTTTCTGGCGCTGTTTCAGGAAACAACCCAGAAGAACAGGGCTCAAAATTAAACCCTTCAGGGGTTTCCAAGATTTGGTCTTGAGACCCCGATAGTGTACCCTCTGACTCGACGTTAATGGGACAAGCAATTGTCCCTACAAGAAACACCAATTCCCTTCCACATTCGAAGGGAATATCAACCATCCCCATTCCCACTGAGTGTAGGGACAAGCTTTTCAGGAATTTGAAAGGCTTGTACAGGATTGGGCGAGGGGGAGCAGGGATTGAGGACGCAAGAACGAGGTTGTTTGATTGAGAGGAGTTGTTGAGAGCCATTGTTGCTAGAGGAGAGAGATTAGGGTTTAAGGCTTTGCAGGTTTCTCAGATTTTGCAGTACTGAGAACAGGGCATATAAAAAGAGAGAGAGAGAGAGAGAGCACCCAAAATCTTTAGAAGATTTCTTGGTTTGCAACGGGTGTGAGACTTAAAAGCTTGTGCCTTGGGAAGGAAAAACACATCGAGCAACCAAGGGGCGTACCTGTTCTCTTCGTTATGCCTGTTCTTTACCGTCTGATCTTGATTGGACTTAATGGTATTAAGGCGGCTTCAGTACATCCCCTTATGCTGCACTAAGTGGATAAGTAAAGACAAAATGCACGCAATTCGAGTGTATGCAATAACATCCGTTGTTAATAAGATTTGCAAACAGGGGGAGAGAACAGGGTGTAAAGGTTGATCTTACCAAACCCAGTTCATGTTCTGGAAACAGGTAACTCAGGGTGTTCTCACCAACCCTAGTTCCAGTCTATTTCTCTCAAATTGATCTCTAGCTAGTGCCTTAGTGAATATATCAGCAATTTGATTTTCCGTTGTGCAAAAATTCATAGAGATTAAACCCTTTTCAACATTATCTCTCAAGAAATGATGTTGAATGTCAATATGCTTTGTTCTTTTATGTTGACATGGATTTTTGGCAATGTTAATTGCACTTGTGTTATCACAAAAAATAGGAATGCATCCAATGTCAACACAAAAGTCCTTAAGCTGTTGCCTTATCCACAACAGTTGAGCACAACATGAAGCTGCTGCAACATATTCAGCTTCTGCTGTGGACATGGCAACTGAAAGTTGCTTCTTGGTAGCCCAAGATACCAAACAAGGTCCAAGAAAGTGAGTCATACCTGAGGTACTCTTTCTATCAACTAGGAATCCAGCATAGTCAGCATCAGCATATCCAACAAGATCAAAGTTACAACCTCTAAGATACAATAAGGCTAAATTGGGTGTATGTTTCAAATATCTTAGTATCCGTTTCATAGCCTTAAGGTGAGTTTCCTTAGGATTAGACTGAAAACGGGCACATAAACCAACACTAAAAACAATATCTGGTCTACTAGCGGTTAGGTATAGGAGTGACCCAATCATGCCCCTATAGAGTTTCTCCTCAATTGAGGGACTCCCATCATCCATAACCAACCTGGTTGAAGGAGAAATAGGAGTGTCTACGGGTTTGGCCAACTCCATCCCAAAATGCTTAAGTAGCTCCTTGATATACTTTTGTTGATGGATCATGGTGCCGTTTGGAGTTTGCTTGATTTGTAAGCCTAAGAAAAAGTTAAGCTCACCCATCATGCTCATCTCAAACTCACTCCTCATCATATTTGAAAATTCATTGCATAAATCATGATGAGTTGCACCAAATATAATGTCATCAACATATATTTGGACAATCAATAAATGTTCCCCCTTAGATTTTAGAAACAAGGTATTGTCTACCTTGCCTCTTCTAAAATCATTTTCAATTAAAAAACTTGACAACCGTTCGTACCAAGCTCTAGGAGCTTGTTTTAGGCCATAAAGAGCTTTGTCAAGTTTGAAAACATGGTTAGGAAATTCACTGTTTTCAAAACCAGGGGGTTGTTTGACATGCACCTCTTCTTTAAGGTATCCATTGAGGAATGCACTTTTCACGTCCATTTGATATAGCTTGATTTCCATATGAGCTGCAAAGGCTATTAAGATTCGAATAGCCTCAATTCTAGCAACTGGTGCAAAGGTTTCTTCATAATCGATCCCTTCTTCTTGATTATACCCTTGAACAACCAGCCGTGCCTTGTTCCTAGTGACTGTTCCTGACTCATCCAGTTTGTTTCGGAACACCCACTTGGTTCCAATGATTGTTCTCTCTGCAGGTTTAGGTACAAGGTGCCATACTTTGTTTCTTTCAAATTGATGGAGCTCTTCTTGCATTGTTGTGACCCAATCTGAATCTGCAAGAGCTTCATTCATACTTTTTGGCTCAATGTTAGAAAGAAAAGCATAGAAAGCACAAAAATTCTTAAGTTTAGATCTAGTTTGCACTCCAGTATTAATATCTGACAAGATTTGATCAAGAGGGTGCGAACTATGGTGCTTCCATGGTCTTGGATTAAGTGGATCCACAGACACATGCTCTGTTCTAACTGAAATGTGTGTAGGATCAGGCTCAAGAACACCTCCTGATCCTGTTTCTGCACCTGTTTGCAAGCTTGTTCCTGAAGAACATGGTTCCGAACAGGGTTCAACGGTGTTACCCCCTGTTTGTTCATTTTGCCTGCTGTTATGAGAAACACCCTCAGGAGTTGTTTTCTCCATGATGTTCTTACCTCGTTTATCTTGGAGCAACACTTCTTTTCGAACAAGACCTAATTCAAGTTCATCTTCCTGTGCATCATTCTCACTCAACAAGTTAGATTCATTAAAAAGCACATGCACACTTTCCTCAACACACAAGGTCCTTTTGTTAAAGACTTTGTATGCCTTGCTGTGAGAAGAATAGCCAAGAAATATTGCCTCATCACTCCTAAGGTCAAACTTTCCTAAGACATCCTTCCCATTATTATGCACAAAACACCTACAATCAAATGTTCTTAGGTGCGTAATATTGGGTTTTCTGCCCTTAAAAAGTTCATAAGGAGTTTTGTTCAAAATGGGTCTGATCATGCATCTATTTATAATGTAACATGAGGTGTTCAATACTTCTGCCCAGAAATACCTAGGAAGACCACTAGCAATAAGCATTGTTCTGGTCATGTCTTCCAGGGTGCGATTTTTGCGCTCAACCACCCCATTTTGTTGGGGTGTTCTTGGAGCTGAGAAGTTATGATCAACACCATGTTCATTACAATAGTTGATAAAACTTACATTTTCAAACTCAGTTCCATGATCAGATCTCAAGCTAATTAAGGAGTGTCCTACTCTCTTTTCAACCTTTTTGAGAAAGGCAATAAAATTCTCAAAGGTTTCATCTTTGGATGCCAAAAACAAGGTCCAAGTAAATCGAGAGTAATCATCCACTACAACAAGCACATACTTTTTCCCACCTCTACTAGTTATCCTCATGGGACCACACAAATCAATGTGTAATAATTCTAGAGGTCGGGTAGTGCTTACACATTTTTTCGATTTAAAAGAAGATCTGACTTGTTTGCCTTTTGCACAAGCTTCACATACCTTGTCATCATTAAATTTGATGGAAGGTAGTCCAATAACCAGGTCTTTTGAAACAAGTTTGTTTAACAAGGACAGGCTTGCATGACCTAGTCTCTTGTGCCATAGCATTATATCATCATTTAATGCATTTAAACAAGTCAGATTATTTTGGGGAAGAGTGGAAATACAAACTTTATAAACATTTTGACATCGCTTCCCCCTCAACACAACATCTCCTGTGTCGTCATTCACAACCAAGCAACGTGTTTTTGAAAACAGTACTAGGTTGTTCTTGTCACACAGTTGGGACACACTTAGCAAATTGTGTTTTAACCCATCAACTAAGTGCACATTATCAATTGAGTGGGAGAGAGTTTTACCAATATTACCTATACCGACAATTGTCCCAGACTTGCCGTTTCCAAATGCTACACTCCCACCATTCAAAGATGTAAGTGAGAGAAAATTTGATCTTTCACCAGTCATGTGCCGTGAACACCCACTATCAACAAACCACAACTGCCTGTTTTCAAGGGTGTTAGTGGGGTTGTTCGTAAGGTTGTTCTCTCTCACTTCAGCCTGCAAAACAAATCACGGGTTAGTTTTGGGAACCCAGATCCACTTAGGTCCCATTCTTTTAGACATGTAAAGCTCATCTTTTCTAATCCAGATTTGTTTTACATACCTTTCATTCTTTTCATTGGCATGTTTTCTTAAAGGGCAAGTGTATCTATAATGACCCGTTTTACCACAATGAAAGCAAACGATGTTTTCAGGTAATCCCCATACTTTCTATGTATTGGGTAAACGGTCCGTTTATGCTTGTAACCAAGTCCCTTTTTGTTTCTACTGTGATGAGTGTTTAACCAATCAAGGGCTTGTGAAGATTTGTTCCAGCGTTTGTTTGTGGCAAGATCAGTTTTTAATTTTTCTATGGTGGCATTCAAGCTCTACTTTTCATTTAGCAGGGATTCAACTATTTCTTCCACTTCAAAGAGTTTTTTCTCTACTTGAGTATAATCACCTTCTTTTAGAAAGAGGTCTTCTCTAAGCATGTTAATATTCTCATGTAAACCGAGTTTTTCATTTTTGAGAATTTCATTTTCAAGCTCTAGGTCACGAACTTCTCTTTTTAGATCAGCACAGGTGTCTATCAAATTATATAGAAGTTCTTCTAAAGTTGCTTTATTGAGACCACGTACCTTGTTCTTGAGATCTGAGAAGTTGATTGTTGATTCATCATCTGAATCTGAATCACTTTGGGCCATAAGTGCTACGACCCCTTCTTCAGCTTCAGATTCTCCTTCATCCTCAGAGGAATCTCCCCAGGCAGCCAGCATAGCTTTCGAGAATCGCTTGCCCAGATTGTTTACAGGGTGTTTTCGACCCTGTTTTCGAGGGTGTTCGGGCATCTGATCTTCTCGAAGCAGAGGGCAATTTTTGACTAAGTGATCTGGTTTGCCGCACTTGAAACACCCTGTGAGCTGTTCTTTGGGGGTGTTTCTGGACTTACTGAAGTCTTTTCTTTTGTTGTTCTCCTTGACCTTTTTGAAGAATTTCTTGAATTTTCTGGATATTAGAGCCATATCTTCATCTTCAAGGTCAGAGTCAGTGTCCTCATGTGCTTTCAAGGCAAGCCCACGATCCTTCTTTTTCTCCTCTTTTTGTTGTGAGTTCTTTCAGAGTTCATAGGTCTGGAGATTACCAATCAACTCGTCGAGGGTGATCTTGTTCATGTCTTTAGCCTCTTGGATGGTTGTTACTTTGGCCTCCCACGTACGAGGTAAAATTCTGAGGATTTTCCTCACCAACTCTTCAGTGGTGAAAGATCTTCCCAGGGATTTTAACTCGTTCGTGATGTGGGTAAACCGTGTATACATATCCATCACAATCTCACGATCACCCATATCAAACAACTCATATTGTCGCATAAGTAGCTCAATTCTAGATTGTTTAACCTGACTCGTATCTTCATGAGCAACTTGCAGGGCGTTCCTGATAGCTTGGGCTGATTCACACTCAAAGATGCGAGTGTATTCATCGGGTCCTAGGCCAAAATATAGAAGCTTTTTGGCCTTGGCATTTTTCTCCATCTTTTTGTAGTCCTCGGCATCAAACTCATGAGGTTCTTTGGGAGCTGTTTTTCCTTCAGGAAGAGTTTTTATGGGAACAAAAGGCCCGTTCTTGATGAGCATCCATAACTCATAGTCTTCGGCTTGTATATAGTTCTCCATCCTATTCTTCCACCAACTATAGTGTTGACCATTGAAGTAAGGAGGGCGAGTAATGGATTGTCCTTCAAGAATTCCTTGTGGAGTACTCATCTTCAGAATCTCTCAAGGTGTTAACCTTTTGTAGGAGAACCTGCTCTGATACCACTTGTTGAATTCCAAGAGTACACAACCACAAGAGGGGGGTGAATTGTGGTGTCTGATTTTCGCGTTGTAAATAACAAACACCCTCACAGAGGTTATTCTCAGATGACAAACACCCTAGTGACTTGTTTGCAGGGGGTGTTCTCAAATATTGCAAATGCGAAAATCACCAAGATAAATGCGGAAAATAAAGCACACACACAATTTTTACGTGGAAAACACCTCTAGCCCAACTGAGGTGTGAAAAACCACGACCTACCTCGTGTAGGATTTAACCACTTTCACTAACGGGCTTCACACGTTACAAATGTAACACACCTTGTTACAACTTGCAACCACGTAACCTTCTTCTCTAAGAAGGGTTACACCACGTCCAAATCTCACCAGATTGGACACGTCCAAAGTCCACACGACTGAGGACCACTCACTCACTTTTCTGATCCAAGATCAGGGTTACAAAACACCTTACGGGGGTGCTTCTGATTTAAGCAGATGTAAGGTACAATGAGGTCCTAGTATGCCAATATCTTGAAAGCTCAGTTTAAATACAACTTATCTCGGTTTTTCTTTTCTCAAGCGTAACTCGAAAAATTCTTCTCACTAGAAAAACCACTTTTGAAATTTTCCCTTTTTGCGTATGTTGTGTATGTTTCTCGTCTTTTTTCCTCTATCTATGCAAATGGGAGTGAAATGCTGAGATTTTAAACACAAAATCCAACGGTCAAAAACAAGGAGAGGTGAAAGAATCAGCTAAGTAGGAAAAACGATTTTCAAGCAAGAAATACTCCCCAACGGCTAGTGATAAATTTTTCCCAAAATATAAGGGATTTGTTATCTTAAGAGATAACCCTTATCTTCCCATAGCCGTGAAGAAGATTCAAATGACAACCAGAAATCTTCAGCTTTTGAAATTTTATCATATCCGAAAATATAGGCAAAGGGAATCTTTTAGTTTTGGCAATTCTCCCAAAACCTATTTTCGTAAATCTCCCATAATATTTTCAAGAAATATCCTTTCCAGAAAAATAGCAATCTTGGAATTTAAAGAAAGTATTCTAGAGATCTTGGCCAACCGAAATGAATTTTCAAAGACAACCGGGTATGGCCACTTCAGTTCAGAAACACCCTAGGCACCCTGTTCGCAGGGTTGTTCGCAACTGGTGCTCTGAAGCACTTAGCGCAAATACCGATTGAAGAGGTGTTTAAAATGATGTTTTCAATATTGGCATATTAACAAGAGTCTAAATAAATAAAACCTATATACCTAAGACTTCTTGTTTTGAACCAGTCATCTTGTCCAAGATTTGTAGAGCTGCTGTGAACACCAAGGCCACCTTGTTTGCTGGGGTTATTTTTTGCATTGCTAGAGTTCAGGAACATGCCTTACAATCAACGGTCGAGAGGGTGTTCTTGACTTGATATAAAATCACCAAGTAAAACCCGTTTTGAAGACTTGTTCTCACATGTAGCAAACCAGTTAATACAATAAAGATCACAAACACCAGTTAGGCCTGTTTGGAGATCGTGTTTGAAGCAACATTACTTGGACAAAGTTTTACACTTGGATTTGTTATCATCAAAACTAAATATACTCAACATGGTGGGATTAGAAGTTAGAAAAATGGCAGTGTTTAAATTCACTGGGTTAACAGGGACCATCTATGCCCGCAGAAAGATCAAGTAGGAATGGGCTTTTGTGATCTTGACGTTTTTAACTCAAACTTTCTGGCCAAACAAGCTTGAAAGTCCTTTATCCCTCCTTAAAGCCAACCTAGGTCATCGCTTGAACTTTACTTGGCAAAGGTTTTATGGCGCTAAAGTAATGTTTGATTGGACTTAAACAACCTTATAATGCAAATAAGTTTATAATTGTGCTTATCTTATCATGTTTGGCTGTACAAAAGTATTGTAAATAATAATTACTTTGTAATTATGATTTTCACATACTATGTAATCATAATTTCATTACAAAGTTGACTGTATTACATTATATTTAGCCAAATATCATATAAGTGAATCTTTGACAAAAGTTTTAAGATGGATCATTGGGGGCTTCACTTACATTTCGAACGAAGATGGATTCCAAGAGTCTCTTCCTTCAAAGCCATCACATCGAGCATCTCTATGGTGCCTTTTACCTAAGTCAGTGAACTGATCGACAAAGATTCGGCATTTGACATGGGGCTCTTCTGCGTGATCATTTCCTTGATATCGATGCCAATACTATGATGGCTATTCCTCAATCATTTTAGCCTACTTTGGTGCAACTACTCTGGGGGATTGGGGCTTTGGTTGGGGTTTTGCTACTGGGGATGTTAAAGCAGATATTGTAGGTGTTAGTGTCAAGCGAGGTCACGACTTCTCTTCTCCAAGACAAGAAGAGGATTTAGCTTGCCTCTTTGTTCTTAAAACTACATGGGAAGTAGGCTTTCAACATATTATGGTTAAATGTGACTATCTACCTCTCCTCCTCAAGCTCAACCATGCATGACAAATCTAGAAGGAGCTCCATCGGAATGTTTATAGGTGATATTTTGGCCTTTGCCTGACGGTTCAATTATTTCGTGCTCTCACATTTTGAGAGTGAGAATTTATGTAATCTTCTAATTAGATTAAAATTTATTTCTTAGAATTGCAGGACTTTGATGGTGACAAGAAAAAATAATTTGTAAAACTGTTGTTGGGTTTTATAAATTTACTTATTAACTCAATATTTGGGTATCACCATAGATGAAGTTTTATATATCAACCAATTAGAATAAAAAGGAAGACCATGTATACGTCTACTACGCTACTTACCCTACCACCGCATGTTTCACGAAAGAACCTCAGTTTGAGATTAGCCTCTTGTTGATTATCCCTAATAGGTAATATCGAAGGCCGTGGTGTTTTTTGCTAGATAAACGTGCAAATAGTGGACTCCTTGAATGACGCAGGATAGCGACACATGTTAAGCAAAAACAAGTTATTGAGACACTGCACATAAGGCCCTTTTTAACAATAGTATTTGAAGTAGCAATTACTATTTTGATCAAGTCAAAACAATAATTTTTCAAAGATTAGTGTTTGATAAATTAGTGTTTGAACTAGCATTTTGTATAGCATAACATTTTGAAAAGTGTATTTGAAACCTTAAGAAAATTAGTTTTTTGATGTTAAAAATAGTGTTTCTGTTTTTTGAGGGGGAATGCCATTTGTTAAGTTTATATTCGGTAAATTATTTATATCTTTTTATGTCAAATTACAATAATAAGCCAGACCAATAGCTGAAATTACTTACAAATTTTCTTCATTTGCTAAACTAAACAGCATACAATGACAACTAAAATTTAACAATTATCTGCTACTAAAATAGCTATCTCTCTGGCTAGCTAAGTATCTATCTACTGCTCAAATAGCTAATTTTACCAACAAGACCTACGTTTGCCATTGTGTATCCAAATCATAAGACTAGAATCACTATGACGTAAGTAAAGCTAGCATTAAGATATTTCCTTTTTTTTTGTACAAAAGAGGTGCAAAAATCGATGTACATAGAGGTCGAATCTAAATCTCTGATGATTACTTTTAAATATTTTATCAGTTGAGTTAACTAAAATTCATAACATTATGCTATTTTTATTACCGATAGATTTTAAAATACAACCTGATTTATGCTTCTTGTTTTATACCCTTGATTTAACTGGGCTCCTTTTGTTGATCTCTTAGACAAAGAATTGAAACGAAGAGTAGACACTCCATTAACAATTGTCAAACTTGGTAAATGATTTAATATATACATACATACATATATCATCATGATTATTTCTGGAGAAATTTAATTATTGTTTACACGTATGTATAGTTCTCTCGAATTTGTTACAAATGATGACATTATATGTCACATATGAATGAGAAGGGAAAAGAGGTTGTTCCGTTGGCTTGGTGCAACAAGGCTTCAAATGATTGGCTCTCCCATCATTGTCTATGGCTGTGTCAATAAAACAAGGGTTGAGGGAGGCACCTTTCCAAAAGTTTCTGTCAAGGTAAAGGCACACCCCTCCTATCACACAGCTAAATTTGGAATATTGCCAAAACAAGTCATCATATTCAAATCTACCATATTTACTTGTCCATCTTAGACGACTGTTAGATAATTTGCACATGAAAATTGTTAATGAGTGAAACTGGTATGTCGAGTCTTCATATTCAGCTTTGTTAAAATTTGATTCGGCTGAAATGCTTAGCAAGTCAAGCCGAAGTAATAAAATCATGCCTCTTATGTGCATTTTATTGGATGAAATGATTTTCCGGCAAACTATATATTTTGAATTTTTTTAAGTAAAATGAATTTTTACGTTACTTTTTTTAATGTTTGGTAATAGGTAAAATCTGCATAAGTAAATATATTAAACAAACAAACTGTTTTCTCCAATTCATAGATGTCACTTTCAGATAATTTACTTTTTTTTCCCTTTTTCATGTCAATTATTAGAAGCATCTTAAAATATCATTTTGTTTCTTTTTTGGGCACTTGCAATGTAATTGTCTTTGTCTTTCCAATTTTTTTTAAGAAATATGCATAATAAAAGATTTTGATTTCCAGTATTACCAAAGATTTGGCAACAGCTAACGACATGAAGTTTATTAAGAAAGATTCCGATCTTGAAGTAATGTATAACCCTAAGTCCAAATCTAATGACGTTAACATTTGCAATAATAAGTATAACTATTAATAAAAAAATCACTTACTATAATAGTTACAAAGTGTGAAATTAAATTTACAGTTTATATTTTATAAAACATTAGTGTTTTTATTATACTGAGAATTATCAAATTTATTAATCAAAGAATGAAAAACTCACAATTTAAAATAAAAGTAGTTTCATGTATAAATCACATGCATCACATGAGTACTTAAAACTTTTAAATAGTATACATATATAGCACACACTTCAAAAGTCTCTAGAGGGCTCAAGAATTAGCACGTTCTTGGGCCATCATAGTAGCATAGATAGGGTCAATAATGGAATGAAAAACTTACCCTAGATTAAAGTCTCTCATACATTTTCACTTGCATCGCATAGATAAGTGCTCTTTGGTCGTAGATTCGAACCTAAATTTTCAGATCATGAGCCCTTGATCCTTCTTCTTAAAAACCTCCCTGTTGTGCATTTGATTTCAATTGTTTCAGCTTACGCTTTATGCATTGCTTGGACAAAATAAGAAATAGTATCTCCAACACATAAATGGTTGACTTTCTTTTCTTATAGATATTCTTCTATGTAAAAAGGAG
Source organism: Carnegiea gigantea (assembly GCA_029747015.1). Lineage (NCBI taxonomy): Eukaryota > Viridiplantae > Streptophyta > Magnoliopsida > Caryophyllales > Cactaceae > Carnegiea > Carnegiea gigantea. The sequence goes on along the minus strand of JAKOGI010001731.1, from coordinate 36,819 downwards.
AACGAAACAACAATGCTTGAAGTAATAGTTTGACTAACTGAACCTACTGGTGATTATAATTTTAATTCTTGACAAGCGTGATGGTTGAAGTTATTGCCAGAATTTACTAGAAGTTGTTTTCCAAATCCATTACCAAGGGATTCTAGTTATAATTCATTTTTTTTTCAATTTTATATGATAAAAATCTTCACCTTTTATGTTCTTTTACATCATTTTACACAACTATGCGACTTAAACAATTATATTTAACAAAAATTGTTATTTTAAATAATTAGTCAAATAGCTAACTCTTAAATACTACTGCTCTGCAATAATTACTAATCAAATATTTTTTCAACCAGTAAAACAACTTATTACTACTAAAATAACTAATTTTCACAAACGCACCCAATATCCAGTGAAGATAAAGGGTAGAGAGAGAGGGAGACAAGGAGAGACACAAGAGAGACCCCGAGGTGGGGGGGGGGGGGGGGGCCGGGAGGGGGAAGAGAAAGTGGTTAATTAATAATTACACTATGCGCACGCATAGAACAGGAAACAATAAAAATTAGGCTGGATCCCCCCCCCCCCCCCCAAAAAAAAAAAAATTACTTACTTTTCTCTCGAAGGAAGTTAATTTCCACTTCTTTTTAAATTCATTGAAGATTTTCAACGCAACACGGCAACAGGTCCTTCGTTTGATCGCTCCATTCCACCTAACTTGATCTCGCTTGTTTTGCATACTAAAACGCATTGACTTTTGTTTCCTTTCATCAAAGATTAGGATATCCAGACTCTAATCATGTTCGACTTTTATGGTTTTTTAGAGTAAAAATACTTACCTACATAGGGCCTATTCTGTCCTTTGGTAAAATGGATTAGTAAATGGATAAGTTGGTAAAGATTGGTAGAAGCGAGTGAAATTTAGTATTTTTTGTAAAGTGATTGGTAGGAGTTGGTTAAAGTTGAAAAAGATTGGAAAAAATTGGTAGAAGTTGTAAAAGTTGGAGGATGTTGATAAGAAATATAAATTGTTAGGATTAATATCAGAATAACAGTATAGCGGAAGCGATAGGATGCAATAGAAAATCAGAAATTCAACCAATCACAAACAACAGAACAATAGGAAGAGAACAAGAACACAGGAATTTAACGTGGAAAACCCAATGTGGGAAAAACCACGGACGGCGACAGCACCAGAACAATTCACTATGAGCAGGAAAGTACACCACGATCACAATCACCTCAGTGATTCGATCAAAGAGCAGAATTACAATCTCTCTATTGTAATCTCTCACAAACGACTTTTACCTCTCAATGTGTTTATGAGTACTGAAGTGTGTTTTGAAACAAGGCCCTAGACCCCCTTTATATAGGGTCTGTGAGGCAGGGTTTCCCCATGAAAACCCTACTACCACCTTCCAAAACCGTCACCAAAGCGCAACCCTAGCCGCCACTTTAAGTCGGCAGAAAATTTCCCCTGGCACGGTCGTGCCAGGGCGGCACGGTCGTGTCGTGCCATGTGGCACGACCGTGCCACATGGCACGGGCACACCGTGTCACTTCTCTGCTGCTCTGTTCTTCGGTCTTCTATGTCGCGGCACGCCCGTGCCCATGCAGCATGGTCACCCCGTGCCTAAACCCGAGATTTTGGGCCATAAAACCCAACAATCTCCACCTTGGACCAAAATCTCCAGTCTTCAATTACTGTCGTCGTCGTCACACCCCAAGGGGTGATGCCCCCTATGGGGCTATGCCCCGCAGGGCCCTCAAATACTGCGAATACCAACTGAGTTCAAGCAATGCTTGAACTTAGCTCTAGGAGATGATTTATATGAACTTTCCTTCATATAACCTGTCACAGTAGATGCCTGCAAGACATAGAGGCCTCCTTGCCTCAAACCCTTCAGCAGAATCCTACTGCCCTTTGAGACCTTCAGAACTCCACCTTCAGCTGAATATTTGTACCCTTTGGATTCAAGGGTGCCCAACGAGATGAGGTTACGCTTCAAGTCAGGAACATGACGAACATTCGATAAGGTCCTGACAACGCCATCATGAGTCTTGATTTTAACAGTACCAATTGCAGTTACATTACACTGGGCATTATTGCCCATGTGAACTACAGTTGAATCAACTGGATCATATGTTGAAAACCAGTCTTTGTGAGGACACATATGATAGGTACACCCAGAATCAAGAATCCAATCAGAATCGCTCCCCCCTTCAGTAGAGGTAGCAAATAGAACGTCACCATCAGAATCAGATTCAGCAAATGAAGTTTCAGCAGGCTCCTCAGAATTATCTTCCTCTTTCTCCTTCTTCTTTTGCAGTTTCCAGCAGTTAGCAATAATATGACCCAGTTTACCACAGTAATTGCAGGTCTTACCAGCATGAGGATTTTTAGACTTAGAACGGTTCTTACTCCTATTACCGTTCCCCTTTTCAGGTGCTGTACCCCTTACTGTTAATCCTTCAGCAGAATCATGAATGTCAAGATCAAACTTCTCTTTAGACAACAGGTTTGACTTAACATCTTCAAACGATATAGTATTAGAATTACTATATAGCATAATCTCCTTAAAGTGTTTATAAGAAGGGGGGAACGACACAACAAGCAAAATAGCCTTATCCTCATCCTCAACTTTCACATCTAGACTCTCCAAGTCAACAAGAATAGAGTTAAACTCATTCAAATGCATTTGGACAGGGGTACCTTCAGCCATACGAAAGGTATACAACCTTTCCTTCAAACGGATCTTGTTGGCGAGACTCTTCGTCATGTAGAGTTCCTCCAGCCGAGCCCAAAGATCCACCGCAGTTGTCTTATCAAGCACCTCTCGCAAGACATGTGGTGCAAAGCACAACTGTATGGCTGAAACCGCTTTCAGCTCCAGTTCCTCCCATTCGTCCTCCGTCAACGACCCACGTCGCTTCTTCTGTTCTTCAGCCCATTGCTCATCTGTTGTTTTCTCGGGTTTGACATGAGGTCCCTTCAGAACCTTCCACAACCCGTGCTGAATGAGAACTGCTCTCATCTGCACCTTCCAGAGATTAAAACTAATCTCCCCATCGAATTTCTGAATATCTACCCTCATGATAAAAGACATCCTATAACCAGAGCTCTGATACCACTTGTTAGGATTAATATCAGAATAACAGTATAGCGGAAGCGATAGGATGCAATAGAAAATCAGAAATTCAACCAATCACAAACACCAGAACAATAGGAAGAGAACAAGAACACAGGAATTTAACGTGGAAAACCCAATGTGGGAAAAACCACGGACGGCGACAGCACCAGAACAATTCACTATGAGCAGGAAAGTACACCACGATCACAATCACTTCAGTGATTCGATCAAAGAGCAGAATTACAATCTCTCTATTGTAATCTCTCACAAACGACTTTTACCTCTCAATGTGTTTATGAGTACTGAAGTGTGTTTTGAAACAAGGCCTTAGACCCCCTTTATATAGGGTCTGTGAGGCAGGGTTTCCCCCTGAAAACCCTAGCTACCACCTTCCAAAACCGTCACCAAAGCGCAACCCTAGCCACCACTTTAAGTCGGCAGAAAATTTCCCCTGGCACGGTCGTGTCGTGCCATGTGGCACGACCGTGCCACATGGCACGGGCACAACGTGTCACTTCTCTGCTGCTCTGTTCTTCGGTCTTCTATGTCGCGGCACGCCCGTGCCCATGCAGCATGGTCACCCCGTGCCTAAACCCGAGATTTTGGGCTATAAAACCCAACATAAATGAGTGGAGATTTCTTTTTAAGAAATTTTCAAAGAGATTGGTAAAATTGGTAAAATTTGATAAAAATTGATTGAAGTTGGAAAGGATTCGAATTTTTGTTAAAGTTGGTAGAAACTAGTAGAAATTGATAAAAGTTAGTTGAAATTGATTAAAGTTGATAAAAAAGAATTTGCCAACAAAAAGAACAAACCCATAATATTTTATTTCTTGTTTGTCAGTTTGGATATTTTCTTATAAAAACGGATTGATTTCAATCAAAGAAGAAAAAAATTAATGTATTTTAAATTGTAAATCTCTCATAATGAGTATCAAGGGCAGCCCGGTGCACAAGCAATCCGCATTCAGACAAGAGTCGGGGAAGGGCCCTACCCCAAGAGGTGAATTGTAGGCAGCCTAATTGTTTACCATGCATTTTACGAATAAAGATAAAATTGTTTACCCATGTATCTCCCCTAATTTTACTTGAAAAGAATTCACACCAAATATTGTATCGTCAGTATTTTAATGAAGTGCGTGTGGATGGAGATTTTAAAATAGCAATAAAACATTCTAATGACTGTATTTTATTATTTTCACCTCTACTTATTCTCTTTATGTTGTTGTTCTTCTTCTTTTATTGGAAGGCCGCTATCAACATCGTATATAGTGTCGTTCTGAAAAACAGACAGCACATCTACGCATGATTCAAACGTAAAAATGGAGATAAATTTAAGTGGCAATCATGCCATTTAAAATCAATTTAACTAAGGTCCTGTTGGCAAACAACTATTAGTTGTTAGCTATTACCTATTTATATTAGTTGTTAGCTATTAGCTGTTTATAGAAAAATTATTAGATGAAATTAATTGTTTCTAACAATATTGCGATACAAAAAACTAATTCTTAAAAAAGTTCTTCCAAACAGCTCATAAAATTAGTTTTTTCAAATTTACTTTTTGAATCTAAAAAGCTCTTCTATCAAACACCTAAATTAGCTTTTTGACTAAGTAGAACCGCTAACTTTGGTCCAAAAAGCTCTCCAAATAACTATTTATCAAACAACCTCCAAATGTTTAAATTGATGGTTGAAAACTTAGGATTAGACACTACACATCAACATACATCTTCATGCAAATGCCCTTTCGACATTAGTGTGGATACAACAAAGATTTCCCGCTCCCTTGCACAATAATTAAATATAAAGATGACTGAGATTTAGTTAATATTTTTCACCACCAGAACAATTTCAATAGCTTGGATCGTAACTTGATCATCGGATAGGAAACATCAAAATGGGTGCAAATCCAAATTTTAAGTATGACATTCCTTCATTTGGTCAATGCTTTTCTGTGCCACTACAATTCAATGGACATGTTTTGCCACTTAGACAATTCAGTTCATTTTTTTGTCACCAAACAATTTCAATAGTTTAGATCAAAACTTGATTATCCGATAGAAAGCATTAAAATATTGATTATTAGACAGGAAGCTCGATATTCTTCATTTGGTTAACATTTATCTCTCCTACGACCATCCAATTGATATTTTTCGTCAGTTAGACAATTCAGTTGACGTTTTTCTTTTTTTTTCATGAAAAATTATTTATCTTGTACCAAACAAAGAAAAATATGAAATAAAAATCAATTTTCCTTGGAAAAATATTTTCCACAGAAAATGATTTTTTAATAAAACCATTTTCTTTCCAACTAAACACTACCTAAGTGCCAATTAGTCATGTAAAAATCACATATATGAGAAGCAAAATCCACGTTTGAACTTAAGAAATTGTTCTTCGTATAATAATCCCTATAAAAATGCATGTATTCTCAATGGAATCTTATAAACATCACACTTGGAACTCAAAGACTGATCACACCTTTCCTTTTCGTCACAGCACATTGAGGTGCGGGGTCTTAAATCAAGTACATAAGACTTTTGATGGAAAGATGACCTCGTGCAATACCGTCTAATGAATTGAACTATCTGCTGGTTGTCTACGCCCTGTAGGTAGTGCTTGATTTGGTAACCCCCAATTGGTACAAAGTATGGGATGAATAAATCTCTCTTATATATGGTTCGCCTGGCCTCGAGAGAAGACTTTTGCATGTTGCCCTTGGTAAGAGTTAATGCTCAACTATCAAAATGTACGAATTGTGCTTTTGCAACAATGCAAAAAAGCTTCTATTAGAGTATAAAACCATGTTTGAATCTTCAATCCTTCAACTTAAACTTTGGTTAAGATAGTTTTTGCATATGTGGTACTTGACCAGTGTGTTCTCCTGTGTTAGATTTTTCTGTTATTTATTTACTTTAATTTATCCTTATAATCATATTTTTAGCTCTGTTTCCATGTTTGATGTTCCTAATAATCACCAAAAAAAAAAAAAGGTTCTTGCACATGATGCTAGAGTCTTTATAATAGAGGTATCACATCTGTGAATCTCAATCCCATATTACATTATTAAGATAAGTAAGAGGAAACTCTTGCAAAGAGGTATGTTAGAGTGTAAAACTATAATTGAGCTTTCAATAATCAACTTAAATTTATGGTTGAGATGGTTCTTAAGTAGTTCCCTCAACCTAACCTGTTGGCATTTCACTAATGGAATATTTGACCCTTTTTTAAAAAAAATTTAACGAACATGTGTAGATTAAAGAAATTTTTTTATTTATAAGATTCTGAAAAAATTAGATTGAAAATAATTTTTCACTGGAGAAAAAGACTTAGCAAATTCCTTGTCAACAAGCAAGAAATGCAATATTGGGTAAAGGCATCTCAATATTTACAGTTGGCTACTAATCTACTTAAAACTTATAAAGATATTCTCAACTGAACAACTCTGTAAACATAATAAAGATAACCCTCACAATGTTTCAGCCTAATGCTTGGCACAAACTTAGAATTTAGCCCTAAGAAATTGAAAGTTGACATGTACAATATATTTTTTGTTTGATGTAAATAAAGTATAAAGTTAATCTAAGTGTGATTTGAGTTTAAACCTCTATGAACAGCCCTCAAAAGTTTTAACAGTTGAGACAACTAATAACACACAACTTCACACCATATTTGATACAACAAAATGAAACTCATTATCTTAAAGTTGGAAAAAGGGTGCCCTCCTTATTCTCATTTTCCACAAGGATCCACGATACTAATCTTCGATACATTTGTCAACAACAAAGACTTTTCACAAGTTGAAAATGCTTGCTATCTTTGAAAATAGAACTTGGAAAGATGCATAGGAAATGACCATTGACCTAGACCCAAAGAGAAAGGCTAGAAGAAATCGAGGAATCCAAGGAGAATGCTATTAGGAAAATGATAAAAATCTTCCATCTAACCCTTCCTCGATGGTATAACTGCGCTAGCAATACATGTCAACACACGGGGCGTGCCCATGGGGGACTTGGGGGTTGCTTGAGTGCAATTAATTTTGTCACTATTTTTATTGCATGTAGAAATGTATGTTGGCCAACCACAACAAGTGCCATTCATGGACAATGACTTCGAAACATATATGGTGCATCCACCTGGAAGATTATCTGGATATAGACGTAAGGAAAATGGAAAACAAATATCTTCTCATAATAAATAAAGCTGATTGGTCGCTTATAATTCATCAATTTCATACATAATTTAAATCCAAATTCATAAGTCAAAATGTTGTCTAAATAAGATATATAGGGTCATATATAGAGTAGTTGTATATTTAAATTATACAAACGTTATTATATTAAATCTTAAAGTAACAACATTTTGACTATCTTACTACACATCAAAGAAAAAGGACATAGGTAATAATTTCAAGGGCTATATTCCGATCACTTGAATTAGAAACCTAAATAGAAAATCTGAGCTCCTTATTAGTTGAAGGAGACCCTTGCACTATTAAGCATTCAATTTCATAGAGGCATAACATTTTGCATCTTTTGTTCTTTGAGATAGAATAATGTTTCATATCTTGATTTCCAAATCAACATTAATTTTATGTGAGATGGTGCCAAAAAGCCTTTAAATTGATAGTAATTTCAATTTTCTTTGAGATGAGTTGTGCATATAAGACATTTTTTATTCACGGCTATGCATCTTGTTGTCATTGAAAAAGCCTAGCTAAAAGATGAGCTCACACAGAATAAGTGATTTCATCAAAACATGACTTATTGTGCAATAGCAATGTGACATTCCTACGCCTAACTTTTTATTAAAGACGTTTCAAATGGATTTTATGTGATTGACTTAAATATTAAAGATTATAAATTTAAATAACATCCTTGTTAGAATTTTTGTTTCTTATTCACATAAACAGTTGCCTTATCTCACTCATGTCGTGGAAAAGAATATTTTTTGTTTAAAATGTTGATGCATAACATCTAGCGTTGGCAAAAATTTGGGTGCCAAAATTTGGATCCCGGTAGAATTCGAGTCAGATAAAACAGGCAATGTAAATTTCGGGCAAGAAATTGGCGCCTAAGACCCGACTTTTTTTCCGATCGGACAATTTGAATGTGGCTAAATTCATGTCAAAATCGGGTTCAGACAATAGAATTATGAAAAATGTTGTATCTAGATTTAAAATTCGGACAAAAATTTGTGACCATACTTAATTTTTTTGGGTCTGACAAATTTGAATATTCGGATCGGAAAACTTTGCCAGCTCTAATAACATCATATAGAAATGTATTTTTTTTATCAATAAATATAATAACATCACATACACTTTTGTCATTATTATTATTATTATTGGTATGTTGTCTTTAAATGCAAGGAGGTTACGGGCGTAGAAAAGGGAGGGTTAACATCAGATACTTTGCTTCAAAGACACTAAAACCAGAAAAGCAAAGAACATTAAAAGGAGGACAAATTCTTTGCCTTAGTAAAAGGGCAAAAGCAAGGGATATGAGGAACACAACACAACACAACACAACACAACACAATAAATGACACACCTCTCTAGTCTAGTTTAGTTCCTGTATGGGCTCCATTGTGGGGTTGGATAGCTAGATCCCATACCCATTCCTCCCTCTACCCCCATAATATTTCACCCAAAAATGTACCCCCCTATAAAGATCGAAACCCCCATCTCCCTTTCAATCTCTCAAACATAAAATGAGCATGAGATTGACGTAAAGCAAGCAAGTCCCCTGCAAATGTTGTCCTTATAAATGATTGCGTGCCGGAAGACTCCATAGTGGGCCCATGCTAGAACGTTAGTTTTATTTAAGGCGAGATTCAGTTAACTCCAGGATTTCATTTTAAAAAGCGAGCATTCTCGTTGAGATCATATTGGTTGATGAGTTTGAGGAGGGGTAGTCGTAATAAGAGCAGAAGTGGAGGAAGTAGAGAACACAACAAAGCTGGGAAAGGCAGGGGAAGTGGCGGGAGGGATATTCGATTGCATCCATGACATCACAGAAGTTATTGCATCTTCGCCTGCTATTCATTGGATTAGGATGAAAGATTCTGCTTACCGCGTTGAAACCACGTCTCGTCTCGCTCAATGGCGGATTGACAACGTCTCTTCCTGCACTTATCGACGCTCTGATCCTTTTCATATGGGCTTTTGGAATTGGTACGTGCTGCAAATTGGTAACTTTTACTCTCTCTGTTTTCCTCTGTTTTGCCATGTTGTTTATTGGTTTCTGAATGGATGAATGAATGCTAGGCATTTGGCATTGGAGAAGAATAAGGTACTGTTGATTAAGTTGTATCCGGAGATTTCCAACTTCGCCAAACAGAATCCACCCATTGCTTCCTTTGTTATCCGCGTTTTGTCCTCCGCTGGTGGGGATACCAAGCTTCTCATCCATCCTGGTATGCGTACACTTTGATCTCTGACAAGTTTCACTATAACTCGAATGGAGAGTCCGGACTTGTTTTTAATTTTGCTATTGATCAAGTTAAGACCTCTTCCTAGCTCCGGTCTTGAGTAGTTGTACTTCTGGTCTTTTTTTGGATAGTTTCTTTTGAACCATTAATGGTGCGATGATCTCATTTAATAGTTGAACACTTTTTTTGGATAGTTTCTTTTGAACCATTAATGGTGATTTTTTTAAACCATTAATGATAAAATTCACACGATGACCACCACTGTTATCCGTCGTCAAATTACAGTTCCATTTCTGGCGGATGGCTAATTTGGGTCGATCGTCTCAGGTCTTTACCGAGTTATTTTGATTGGGTTTCGGATGCGATATTTAAAGATTCCCTTCAGCCCATCACATAGACTGTATCCAATTCAGACGTCAAAAGGATTGCCTCTTGTGGAAGTCCATAATTTTTTTTTTTTTTAATCAAGTGGAAGTCCATAAATTGGATGGGCGTGCTTTTGTTTGTTTTGTGCTGGCTTTGAATCGTCCCCTTTCTTTGTGTTTTGACACAACATGCAGAGGTAACAGACAAGCAGCTCAAGAGCAACGACGATTTTGTTTGGCCAATCGACGTTCCTCTCACTGGCAAGCTTATCATTGATGTTGAATTCCTTGATCTGAAAGCTGCTTCTCCTCAAGTACGCCACCGCTGTTCTTGTTCTTATTCTTGTTCCTAACCCTTCCAGCTAACATGCCAATTATGTCACATCAATTTTTTACAAACTAAAGCAACCTAAAACTAATTAGTATCACGCCTGTTTTAACTATAAGCTGCCGAAAAAGTTGCAAGCCGGTACAAGGGGTCGGAGAAGTATATAGAAATTCGAGCAATGGGAAGCTTGTTTCCGTGTGATCAAAAGGTCACGGGTTCGAGCCTTGCAGTCGACCACTGACAAAGTCAGGTTAGACTGCCTACAATTCACCCCTTGGGGGTGGGGCATTCCCTGGATTCTGCATGAACGCGGAATACTTGTGCACTGGACTGCCCTTCAAAATTGTCCTTTATAACATGATATAATTATAAAATAATTGAAAAAATAAACTATCTTAGAAGTCTTGATATTCATATTTATAACATACAAAATTTATAATATTATAGACGGACTTTCATATTATTACTAATACATTCTTTACTTTATAAAGGCGGATGCACTGCCAAATACGTTAGAATTTTGAGACATTTATTCCCTTGTATCATGTAAGACTGATGAATGTACTACACTACAGGGTGGGGAGCCCTGTTCCATTTGGGCACAAGGACTAAGCCAAAGGAGATCCCACGCAGCTGCCCTCAACGGCTTAGGCAGGATGTTAATTGAGGGTATCCACACAGACGTCACCATCAGCACACGAGACGGCTCCGTTGGGGCCCACCGAGCCATATTGGCAGCACGCTCCCCAGTGTTTCGGAGCATGTTCTCCCACAACCTACAAGAAACGGAGCTCTCCACCATTAACATCTCGGACATGACTGTGGAGTCGTGTCAGGCTTTCCTAAGCTACCTCTATGGCACCATCCAACCTGAGGAATTCATGGCCCATCGGCTCCCCCTTCTCCATGCAGCAGATAAGTATGACATCTCTGACCTCAAAGACGCATGCCATGACAGCCTTATTGAGGACATTAATGCAAGCAATGTGCTCGAGAGGCTTCAATGTGCAACATTGTACCAATTGCTTGAGCTGAGGGCCAGTTGTCTAAGATACTTGGTACAGTTTCGAAAGATCTTTGATATTCGGGACGAGTTTAATGTATTTCTTCAGTCTGCTGATAGAGAGCTCATTGCGGATATCTTCCAAGAAATTCTTGCTACTTGGAAAGGTTTCTGATTGATCGAATTCCGATCTTGCAACTATACCTTACTTTACACTGCTCATGAAATTGTGTGTTTGTGTGTGTTTTTCCGTTTATGGAGTAATTTATTTAGCCATTATCAAGTATATTCTTTGCTAGATGAAGAATTATTTTCGCCTGTTTCGGTGGCTATTGTACACGCATTTTGACGATAGTGGAAATGAAATCAAACGCAAACTTCACTGGCTGCTTTGTGATACATATGAGAACGATTGTGAACAAGGTTTCTATTTTTTTCCCCCCCTAACAAAAAGGCGAACAAGGAGAGGATTTTCTAACAAAAAAGAGCATGAATTTTAAGTGAGGCTACTATTTAATCGCTGGAAACTCATATCACCTGTACCAATCCTCATTCTCGTATCTGGCATAAAGGTACTCAAAAATATAACAAGACTTCAAGACTTCTAGACAATGTTACAAAAACCGGATTGGACCGGTTGAACCGGAAACGGTCTAGGAAACGGTTCGTATAATGTTGAAAATCGCTCTGGCCCTTGAACCGGGAAAGCCCGCTTGAACCCGATTGACCCGCCTCACTCAGTCAAACCGGCTAACTTGCGGTTGGACCGGATTTTTCCCAACTCCTCTAAAAGCCTTCAGTTTTTTTTTTTTGTGGGGGGGGGGGGGGGGGGGGGGGCCTTCCAGATTTGGTCGCCCAATGCCAGTAAGCCCTAGCTTCTCTGGCTTACCTTCCCAGTTTGTGAGTCACCCTCCTCGACTCACACCTCTCTGTGTCGACGGAATCTGGCGAAGTCACCGGTACTGCAAGGCTGCTTCTTGTAGCAGTGTGTGACCGCATCAGATCAATGTTAAGATTGGAAAAGATCCCATCTCTCTTTCCCACTGATATGCAAATGCAGATCTGACGCAATTAGACTGTTGGAGCCTTGGAGGCAGAGAACTTCTTAAATTTTAATGGGAAGGGAGGCGGAGGAAGAGAAGCAAAGAAAACCCTAAGAAATCCAGGGCTGAGCGCCTGAGCCTTTTCTTTAAGGGGTACTCCAAATTTGGAAATTGGGACGTAGTTACCTTTCCAGGCCATATTTACTTACCTTAGTCACCCCCCCTCCCCTTTATGCTAGGAAATATGATTATGCAAATAATGATGTGTTTTTTTAAGGCTAATGCCTGGTGTTATTAGTAGGAAAAGAAAAAAGTTAGCTTCCACTACAAAGCCTTTTTTTAATGAAAATGGATAAATAAATGGGAGAAAGATGAGATACAGTAGCGAGGTGAAACACATAAATTTGGCTTTCGATTAACTTCTTTCCTTTTTTTAAAAAAACAACTTTAATTTATATCACCTAAAATATGGAATGGGGATTTAAATGAGGTATTGGACAACAGATATTATTTTTGGGATTTGACCTTTACTAACTTTGTTTTAGTGATCTTAAAACAATTATACAGAAAATGGCAATGGGTTTAGCGAGTCGTGTCGGTTCAACGACAAATTGGGTCAACCGGTCCAACGCCAGTCCAACCGATCCAATTGGTTGAACCATCGACCCACTTCTCCAACCGGATTAGAAAGTAAAACTCTATTGAGGCCACAACACCACATGTGCATGTTGTTAGCTTAAACAACTTCAATAAAATTGTCTAATTCCTATGTCAGATATAAATTTTTATCACTACAGTTTTACTAATTAAAAAGTCACTAGCACCATTTATTAGAAAGTAAAACTCTATTAAATCGAATTCCAATTTGTATAAAAGCCAAACTTGATTTTTGATTTGAATCGAGTCTGGTTAAAGGGGTAAGAAGAAATCTTAACGAGCCTTTGCCTTGCCCTTAGTACAACGAATCTTTTTCTGATAAGGAAACTGCAGATTCTATTCTTACTACACCTCTAGATTATATTCACTAGGCATATTTAGTTTCCATATTGTACCAAAATTCCAAAACTTCAAGGACAAGTCACGGCTAGGGGCAGCTAGGGCTAGTGTAAAGCCAAGCATATTTTCATGTATTTATTTGCTTGATTGTATTCAATGGAATTAACACATAGTAACTAAAATCATATAATGATTCCTTTGTTCCAAATTTCTATCTTTACTAAAATTTTGACTTGATATCAGAGTCATGAGTGGTGGCAACAAGAGATCTGTGATTATAATCAATCACCATATTTTCTACATCCGTCCGATGGACCGGGTGTAGCCATCACAACCGTTATATTCAATGGAAAAAATTACGATTTATGGCAAAATGTAGTAAGAACCGCATTAAAAGCCAAAAATAAACTAGGGTTCATGGATGGAACCCTAGAAACACCTGAACTAAAGAAAGGATATGATCCAAGCGAGCTTAATGCTTGGGAGATGGCCAACTTCATGATCTATTCATGGATTCTAAATGTTGTTGATCCTAAGCTACATCCCAGTGTGGCATATATGGAGACAGCACTGGATATGTGGGTAAACTTACAAAAAGATATGCGGTGGCCAGTACTTCCAAAATACATCAATTAAAGACAGACCTTGCAGCTTATAAGCAAGGTGGACCTTGCAGCTTATAAGCAAGGTGGACTCGCAGTAGTAGAGTTTTATTCAGCATTAATGGGGATGTGGAGTGAGCTAGAAAACTATGCAAAGATACCACATTGCACTTGCAGCAAGTGTGAATGTGAAGTCGGCAATAAGATTGCGAAGATGATCGAGAAGGAAAGAACGCACCAATTTTTAATGGGTTTGGATGACGAATCCTTTTCGACCATTCGAAGTCAAGTCCTTGCTCGCAACCCGCTACCCTCTCTTGGCACTATCTTCAACATGCTTCAACAAGAAGAACATCACAAAAGGATCATGTTGGGAAAAGATCAGTGGGGGAACACGGTGATAGCCTTCCCTGCCAGGGAAAATTCAGGAACCGGTGCGAAGTCGACGTGTCAACATTGCAGAAAATATGGGCACGATGAGACAGGATGCTTTGAGATAGGGTACCTGGCCAACTAGGGTACTCGAGGGCGCGGACGTGGACCTCGAGGTGGACGAACGGGGTCTGGTGGTGGACAAGAAGCCCAGTACGCCACAGCCACCCAAACAGAACCAGCAGCATCAACGCATCAACGACTGAGGCAATAGCCTTGGTCTCGATCTCGGGACTCTCGGCTGAGCAACTGTAAAAACTTCTAAGTCTTATTGATACACCAAAGGAAGGTTACGAAAGGCTCTCAGGTACAATTCCATGGTTGATTGATAGTGGTGCTTCGTGCCACATGACCGGCAATTTGAAAATTATGGAGGAAGCCAAGAAAATTCAGCCTGTTCCAATCGGCCTACCAAACAATTCCATAACCGTGGCTAGCAAGCAAGGTTCAATTGCCTTGGGGGAAGAATGTGAAATTGAATAAAGTTCTTTATGTCCCAAATTTAAATTGCAATCTTGTATCGGTTGCAAATTTAATAAAAGGCTTGAAATGTACTATGACATTTTGTGACGATTTTTGTATTTTACAGGACCGCACTTCGAGGACTCTGATTGGAGTAAATGAACAAAGAGATGGGGTTTATTATTATTGATGTTTATGCTTTTTAAAAAATACTAATACACGACAATTCTTCACATGAATGAGCATTGGAGCCGGCGACGACTCATTTGAATCTATCGTCATGCCCAATGCTGGATTCTCACCAAAGTTTAGTTGATTATTAACTTTCTTTGTTTCTTTTTCTCCTTTTTTTCTATTTTGTGGCTTTTATACTTTTGAGTTATGTTCTTCTTCGATTAGAATTAGGTTTGAGGAAGTAGTTGCGTGTTATGAGTGTTAAAATATTATGTGGCTAGATGTACTATTACTTTTATGATCTTGTGGTAACGATGGACTCAATTCTAGGTTTTAAGTTCTCTACCTTGGGTTTGAACTTTGGCCTTGCAGTCATATTGCTGTAGAGTATCCTAGCTTCAGCTGTGGTTTATTGGATGATTGATTAGCTGACTCACACTGAGATTATTTGAGTGGTGCTTTGTTTTCTTTTTGTGTTACACTTTAGTACCTAACTTGTGTGTCTCTATATTTGTGAATTTTTGCTTGGATATGCTTACCTACTCTAATTTGCTGTTGGTTTTGTGTGTTAAAAGTAGTATCTTTGTCATCAAGGTGTGTTAGTTCGTTGTTGTCACCATACCTACATGGGGCATCTTTCTGTATCTTTGTCAATTAGTTAGTCTTATCCTTGGTTTATCGTAAGGATAGATCTTCATTTTGAGGAATTGTTGAATTCTGAGGTGGTTGAAAAATTTGCAGGAAAGCATTATCAAATGTCTACAAAAAAGGAATCATCCTAGGCATGTTTCTACGAGTCCTTACCTTATAAAGATACAGGGAGTGTCCTGTTTAAAGCCAGGAAATTTCCTAAGGCCATTAGGATGTAATGAAAGATTTGTTCAATTTCTTTATGTAAGTGTGCCAATATGCAATGAAGATGTCATGATTATTATCAAACTAGACGTTACTTTAAACTATAATTATGGCATCTTATTATCTCCATCTTAATGAATTTGAACGAGCAAAATTTCATTGTGAATTGGCAATGAAGTCTGATGCCCATAACATCAAAGTGAGAAACAAGAGAGTAATAACACTCCTAAATATGAGATTCATTAATAAAGTAAGGATGGATTTGGAGATATCTCTTAAATTTGAACTGGAAAACAAATTTGTGTTGAAGAAACTTCTAAAAGTTGGAGGTGGAGCATGGAATTGAGAAAGGAGGCCCTTTACATCTTAGGATCACAAGTAAGGGCAAATGGATCTTCGATCCACTTGACATTCAACTTATGGATAAAAAGCTCCATGACAAATTAGACAAAGTGAGTGCAGAAAAGGATAGGGGGAAGCATGCTTTTTGTTGCTCAAATGAAGGTAGGACATAGAGAGATAAAGAATGTCATTCATATCCCTCGAGATGCTTCACGTAACCGAAAAGATGTGGACGCTTATTATCGAGACAACTTGAAAGGGATGCTACTGGACCATAAGCATCTTAATGGAAATGATGAGTTAACAATAAATCTTCTTTCAACAAATCTAAGGGATCAAGATTATTCTTAGGAATCTAACACTGAGAAATTGGCCAATGTTTCAAGTATTAGTGTAATAGCCCGACCCTAAATCATGTTTATTTATTTAATTAAGTCATGTTATTCATTTTTCACGTTTATTTATCTCATTTAATTATCCCGGTTGGAGAAATTCATTTTGGGCCGCATTTTGCAATTCGAGTTTCATTTACCGGATAATTTCGGAAAAATTGATAGTAGGTCTCGATATTTATGATTTAAAAGATTAAATTATTTTTCATGACATCACATTTAATCTCGAGCTTTGGGAAAAAAAAAAGAAAAAAATTTCAAGCACACTCGGTTTGAGCTAGTTTTCGAACCCGAGCCCGTTTAAAGCCAATTTTAGCCCACCAAGAGTTGACTCTATTTATTCGCCTAATTACCCTAAATTAGGCCTAATCTCTACTTAGCAAAAGTAGCTTTTGAAGATTAATTTTCAGCCAAGTATTTATTTGCATAAGCTTTTATTTTTTACCAAGTAAATGCAAGTCACTTTCTCTCTCTAGTTTTCTATCCTCCTTCTCTCTACCCACAGCAGCAGCCCCTCCCAGCCCTGTTATGGTGTTTTCCGGCCACTTTCCGGCCACTCTCCAGCAAGGATTTCAATTCCCAACAACTTTCCTTCATTAGTTACCATCTCCTCATCCTCAAAATCACCAAACCTCATCTCCACCTCTATTTTTTTAAAGATCAAAGTAAGTAGCTTTATCTTGTTCTTTGGATTTTTGGTTTTTGCTTCTTGTTTTGTTTGTTTTAATGGTGGATCATGTTATTTTGATTGAGTTAAGAATTATTTTGGTGATGGATCATGGTGGAGTTGAAGTTGGATTATGCTAGGGTTAGCATTACATCTAATCATGCTAGCTTCATGTTAAAGTGTTGGACTTTAATTGTTTTATCCTTGATTTTGATGATCTTTTAATCTATTGAAGTTTATTATGATGTTTATGGTGTTTTGAAATGATGAGAGTGAGTTCAAGTAGGTTTTAAGTTAGGGTTTTGTCCAAGAATGCATGGTTTGAACCAAACTAGTATTAAACTTGAAGTATGTGAATATGTGACTACAAAATGAGTTTTATTGGATATGAATATGAAGTGAAATTGAGTGTGGTGTTTTTGTATCATGTTGGAATGGATCAAAGTGTGCTTACATGCTTTTAAGGAATGATGTACATTGAGGATTGGTGTGAAAAGTGAGGGAACAAGCTCAAATAGTGAGGCTGAAATTTTTAGAAAAATAGGACAAATTTTAGGAGAAAACTGGCATTAATTGTCACATCAAAAATTGATGATTTTTGGTGTAGTGATATCTTGATGAGTTAGCTTTCAATAGGCTCTAAAATTACTCAATTTTGAGTTGTGTGGACAAAGTTATGACTAATTTACTGAGGACTGCATAGAATACATTGAAACTGGGAGCAGTTTTGAACAGTGGACTTTATGAAAAACCTGGTATTGATTGGCTCATTAAAAATTTTTGATTTTTGGTGTGCGGATAGATCAATGAGTTATATTTCACATGCATTTTGAATCGCATTAATCCGAATTCTGTGGAAAAAGTTATAGTCATTTTGCTACAACTGCGCAGATTGAACTGAAATTGTATACATTTGTGTTCTACCCTAATTTTAGAGACCTTACTATGTGAATCATACTTTATGTCCTAAATAAAAGTTTTAGTTGACATTATGAGCTTTTCATGTTGAGGTTTTATATCTCAATTGGAGGTCAGGAGTGAAAGATATGAATTTTCTAAAGTAGACTATCAAACGGTATTTTGTGAAGAAAGAAATCAGTACTTTACGGATCAAACTAAGGCTATTTGAGCCTTATGAAACTCACAACACCTCTTATGGCATTAAACCTTCTATTATCTATTTCAGATATCAGAAAATCCATATTTTATTTATTTCAATTGAAATCTTTTCATTATCAGCTCAATCATTCCAATATGATCTAGTTTGTTTCAACTTGTTGTATTTCAAGTTCAATAATTCTAACTGATTTATTTTTCAGATTATCTTGATTTAACTTGCCTTATATTGAATTATTAAAATTGTAGAATCTTTTTTTTAATTAATCAATTTCCATTAAAGTTATAAATTATGTCAGTGAGCATGGTTTACTAACTACATTTATCTATAATGACATCTCTTAAATAGAAATGGGGCCTAGTCTAACATTTTTCATTATGCATACGTATCATCAAGTGAAATTGCATTTTAAAGATTTCAGGTACGTCTATTGCCTGTATCTTTAGAAATAAGAGTGTATTTATCAACATTATCATGTTTTGGTAAATACATCAATGAATCAGTTTACACAATAATTTATCAGTTAATTAGTAACCTCGTCAGTTATTATAGGGCATTCGCCCTTCAGTTACCCATGCGGCTTCAGGTCAGATCCTCGATCGGCTTGGCAGGTGTACACCTATCCATAGATCGTAGCAGTATTAAGGGGTTCGCTATCAGATAATAATTAATAATGCAGTTTTATATTCATCTTATTCCCTATTTTGACCTTAAATAAATTGCAAAATGGGCCCAATCAGTGTTTCAATGATCATTTAACAATTCAGGAATGCATGTACTGAATTTCAGCTCACAGTTCAAAATGCTTTTCATATTTTATTTTAGGCAAATGCTCAGAGAATCATCTTCATGCTAGTAAACCAGCGGAAGAGAATAAGTTGAGCAAGAAAATCTGGATGGATGAATACTGGTATGGTGTATACATATTTTTAGAGCTGTATAATGAAATCTTCAGTGGATGGAGATGCAGATTACATGGTGAATTATTTTTACTAT
>JAKOGI010001731.1:0-12500 GCA_029747015.1 Carnegiea gigantea | reverse complement strand
AAATCACCTTATTTGGACGTGTGAGCTGAGAGAAATGCTCAGTTGAAGTGAAGGCTGCTGCATGGAGTTAATGCTGGGCAAGTGAAGAGACATAGGTTACATGACATCACCTTGCTGACATCATGCACGACTTGGATGGATTTCTTCAGCTGATAGGAAGTCTAGAATGTTCATTGTAACCTCCCCCATTCCTTTAAGTTGTGTCTTTTTATTTTTCCTAAGTCTTTTCAATTTTCTAGCTTTAAATTGCTAGGAGTTTGTGTCTTTTGCTTGTCTTGTTGTTGCCTATATATAGTGGGGGTGTGAAGTGTTTCTCAATTCAGAGTTGTAAGCTTTCCCAAAGTGAAATACAATTACCTTTGAGTGTGATTCTCAAAAGTATTCCAAATCCCTAGTTCTATATCTTGAATTTTGGCAAGTTCAAGTGGTGTTCTAGGTTCTCTTTTCTTTTCCAATTGGAGTGATTCCTTGGTGAAGACGAGAGGATTTGCCCAAGATCAAGTCCTTGAGTGGCTCCGCGAAGGATTATCTCAAGTGCAAGGTCTTGTTTGTCCTTTGTTTTTTTTTGTTATTATTTTCATTCCATCTCAATCAACCTTCCATTTTCTCTTTACTTTGGTTCAATTCTTATTTGGGTTTATTTGAGTTTGATTTGGTTCACTTACCCCACCCACATATACATCAATTGGTATCAGAGCCAAGGCTTTTAAAGTGACCCATATCACACCCAAATACATTAAAAAAAAAAAAAAAACCGTGAACATCCAGTGTCCACAGGCCAGAAATTTCGCACGGTGCCCCCGTGCCATACCACACGACCGTGCCATATTCATTTTCCAGAAATCTTCAAGTCGAGACGCAGCACGGTGCCCCCGTGCCTACCAGCACGACCGTGCCACCCTACTTTTCTGCATTTCCTCAAGTCGAAGCATAGCACGGTTCCCCAGTGCCCCATTGCACGACCGTGCCCTCCCTCCTCTTCTCCAAAACAGCCTTTTTCTAGCCTAAACACATAACCCACAAAGAACCCTTAAGCATTCATCCATCATGATTTCTCTTGGGAACTTGCAAAAAGAGATTGCTTTGATTGAAAAGGAGATGGTCATCCTTGAAACTCCAAAGTTTCATGGCCAAAAAGAAGATTTTCCTTACTGGATTTCCAAAGTGGATCAAGTCTTCACTCGCTACAATATTGACGAGCAAGAGAAGTTTAAGGTGGTTATCAAGAAGCTCCGAGGCCATGCGCTTGAATGGTGGGAAAAGTACAAGTATAAGAGGAAGAAGAGAGGAAAAAGTAAAATCACAACATGGGTTAAGTTAAGAGGTAAATTAATGGATACTTTCGCTCCAACCTCTTACTTACACAAGCATCCTTTTCTTTCCTTTGAGGTAAACGGCTTTAATTCCTCTTCTAAAAACCTCCATTTCAACAAGGGAAGTCCAATGAGTGCTTGTAACTCTAGCTCTACTTCCTTCTTTTATTTGGAGAAACTTAGCTCCAACAAAGATGAAGAGATCCTTGGAGAAAAAGCTTCAAGCCTAGTTGACCTACCTCTTGTTTTTGATGACTGTGGTGATGAAGAGACCTTTGAACTTGAGGCCCAAAGATCCGAGTTGAAGCAAGAAGAGATTGTGCAAGAAATTGAGCAATCCTTCACCCAAGAAGGGTGCCAAGAAGATAATGAGGTGAATTTGAGCATAACCCCAAGAATTGAAGAGCATGTAGTTAAAGACCTTGAAGTGATGAAGCCATGTAGGGTTGCTGAAGAGTTTGAACAACTCTTGATTCAAGAAGTACGCCCTACCGAACTCCAAGCACCCGAGTTGGAGGCATGTGGGGTTATTGAAGAAGTTGAGCAACTCTTGACCCAAGAAGAATTCACCTTAACCCCCATTCAACCTTCCCAACCCCCCAAGCCACAAAAGGACCGACAAGCCTTAACCCTCATTCATCCTTCCCAAACCCTTGCCCCCAAAGAAGATTTCTCACTTCCGCCTCTTCTCCTCACCAGGTATGACCCGTTTTATCATCCTCCCCTCACCCTCTTCTATATCTCTCTAGAGGTGATGCCCTGTGACCTCCTTCCCCAAAAGCTCCCATATTGTGAGCGTGACCCCTTTCTTGAGAGGCTTGCTAACCCTTTGAGTTTGAGGACAAACTCAAAACCACCCGGGGAGTATGATGCATATTCCCATATGCATCATTTTTATTTAAGGTCAACTTCCAAGAAGAAAAGTATCAAACAAGAGCGTGCATGGGAACTCTCATATTTTCTCTTATTATGTGAGTTCAAGGACTTTAGACACCATGAAGAAGTCAAAGAAGTTGCAAAACTTTGCCGGAAATTGGCGTTCATGCCCGAAGAGGTAATGCCGCCTTCATCCCGAAATTTCCCGATTTTTTTGTGTGCACTTTTGGCCTAACTAAAGTGGTCCCACAACTTGAGGCTCCACATGGTTTTGAAGTTTAAGATCTCAGCTTTCAAACAAGCCCAATTATGTTTAATTTGGACGTCGTTTGGTTGGGCTAAATATTACTCAAAGAAGACATGTCCTGTTCCAGTCCAGTTCTGATATAGGTGTAATATTCGGGCCATAACTTTTTATCTACTTATCCAAATTGAGCAAATGAGCCCATTCGGGAAAATAGATTTCCAGGGCTTTCCAACAAGCCCAAAATCACCTTATTTGGACGTGTGAGCTGAGAGAAATGCTCAGTTGAAGTGAAGGCTGCTGCATGGAGTTAATGCTGGGCAAGTGAAGAGACATAGGTTACATGACATCACCTTGCTGACATCATGCACGACTTGGATGGATTTCTTCAGCTGATAGGAAGTCTAGAATGTTCATTGTAACCTCCCCCATTCCTTTAAGTTGTGTCTTTTTATTTTTCCTAAGTCTTTTCAATTTTCTAGCTTTAAATTACTAGGAGTTTGTGTCTTTTGCTTGTCTTGTTGTCGCCTATATATAGTGGGGGTGTGAAGTGTTTCTAAATGCAGAGTTGTAAGCTTTCCTAAAGTGAAATACAATTACCTTTGAGTGTGATTCTCAAAAGTATTCCAAATCCCTAGTTCTATATCTTGAATTTTGGCAAGTTCAAGTGGTGTTCTAGGTTCTCTTTTCTTTTCCAATTGGAGTGATTCCTTGGTGAAGACAAGAGGATTTGCCCAAGATCAAGTCCTTGAGTGGCTCCGCGAAGGATTATCTCAAGTGCAAGGTCTTGTTTATCCTTTGTTTTTTTTTGTTATTATTTTCATTCCATCTCAATCAACCTTTCATTTTCTCTTTACTTTGGTTCAATTCTTATTTGGGTTTATTTGAGTTTGATTTGGTTCACTTACCCCACCCACATATACATCATTGTCACACATTTGTCAAAAGATCTTGATGTCTTGGATAAGCGTTTGGATCTAGCACAAAATGCTAAAAGTTCAATCAATAGTTTATTGACTTTTTTTAATATATATATTGAACTTGAGACAAGTAGTTATGCATAAAACTTATGAAAAACATATCGTTAAATGTAAATTTGATATAAGTTTGAATTATATTAATAATCATATCTAAATTTACATAATATGAATTTAGAGTTGGATCATTTTTCTGAATTTCAACCGAAATAAGTTTTGAACTAATTTAAATCTCTTTATTCTCATTGAGTCACCCCAACATTTTTTTTAATTTATTTAACATTCATTGAAATTCTTTGCAAATACACAATCTTAAATACTTCTTCATCTACATGCAGATAATTTTAACAAAGATGTTTGGAGCTCTTAAAGGATTATGATGTTAATACCCAATATTACACAAGCAAGGCCAATGTTATGAATTGTTTCATAAGATGACAACAATATTATTCTGTTCTACATAATCTCTCATCAATTTCTTGTGGCATATATGAGTATCTAAGGAAGTTGGCAATTACATGAATAGCTCTGAGCTTGTGAGCTTTGCCGGAGAAGAGTAATGTGGTTGAAGCAAACAAAACAAGTACAGTACCTTGATTTTGATACACCTAAAAATTGAAGTTTAAAAAATTTTTAATATTTTAATTTAAGGATGCTTCTATTTAATTGCAATGTGAAGTAGAAGGTCGATCTTAAATAAAAAATCGCTAAATAATGGTCAACAATCCTCATTGAATACATTCTATAAAAAAAAATTGTATTCAAATATTTTATATGAAGTAAATTAAAATTAGAATTCAAAATAGCAGCTTATGTCATCGAGGAATGTACATGTTAATCTCATTAAAAAACCTTACATGTGAATCAAGTTTATTAATCAAATAATAATTTGCTTTATTTTAAGGCAAATGATATTTTGTTTAAACTACTTTCATGAAGATCATAACTATTAGAAAATAAGAAAAAGCTATTTGTTGCTTGTCCTAAATGACTTGATATGTGTTGATTTAGGGAAGAATTTCATGTATTTCTGTGTTCGGGGATTTTGAAGGAAATATCGTGTTGCTGCTTCGAATGAATTATGATGCGATCCACACACATCATATTAAACATATGTTTGATTTTTGTTAGGGCATGTGCAACCTGATTGGGAAAGAAAATGAAGTCAGAACTTGTATTTTCATCAAAGTTCAAATTCTTATCGTGCATTCTTCTAATTTGGTCAAACATAATATCTACTTTTTGATGCATATGCTACATACTCAGATATTATCCTTATCAAAACATGTAAGAAATTAATGCCATAGAAAAACCGATTCAGTGAAACTTCTATTAGTATCATTACCTCCGAAATTCTTGCAAAAACAATCTACAAGTGGTTACACCTTGCCCAAAACTGTTGCTAAGATCTTATCTTTGCACAACTGGAGACACAAATTGATACGGAAAGGAATGATATAGAACTTATTTCAAGGTGACACATGAAATTCTGCACAAAAATTGTTAGGAGTCACACTTTTTTCATTTCACATAAAGCTTAAAAGAATTCAAGCAAGGAAAGAATTGTAGCTACTTATGCGAAGATGGGTCAATGAGCACCAGATACATGTGCAAGGGGATTGATTGAAGACCAGTGCAAGAAAAATAAAGAGGAGTTTGCATAAGACCAATATATGATTAGATTATATAAATCAAAAGGAATTAAAGAAAGCAATATCTGAAATCTTGTCACATTCCAAATTAAAGAAAATGTGCTTGTGATTTCACTTTATGCTTTACCAAAGATGAAAGTAATTCTTCACTGGCTAGTTTGTGTGGGAATTTTATTATTTCTTCACATAAAACTAGTTAAAATAAATACATTACATGAGTGGAGACCATACTAACCGGAGCAAAAATATAAAAACACTCAAAGTATAATTACAAAGATGAAATGATTGGGCGCTGGCAATCAATCATCATTTATGGTTTTTTGACTTCAATAATGACTGAGAAGCACTTAGATTAAACCACTACTTTCACTTCTAACCAAAGAAGGGTCTTCCATAATAGTATGATGGGACGTTGGTTGGGCTCCCAAAGCCACCATATGAAGGAGCTGCCAAAGGCTCAGAAACATGCATGGAATGCTTAAGTTTCTTGAATCCCTTGCCGAATATTCCCCACCCAAAGATAACTCCGAGGGCGACCACTACTAATGCTATGATAATTATGCAACAACACAACGTACTTGGGCAACACATCCTTTGGTATTTCTCTTCACGTTTCCCTTTTTGTTTTTCCCCTTTTACTTTTTATCCCTCTAAATTGATACTTTTTATTTAACTATTAAATGAATGAATGAATTGGAGGGAGGAGAAGGAGGAAGAAGATTAGTATGCTTTATTGTATTTTCTTCTTTCGATTTCCCTTCCCTCCAAGATTCGTCGCTTCTAATTGAAATCAGATTTGAAGCAAAAAGATAATGAGTTGAATGAAAGAATGATTGAGAAGCAATACAAACCCAGCCCCAAGATTAAATGTTCTTTATTTCTCTTTTTATATATGTCCTTTCAGCAACAATTACTAATTTTGGTTTGGTTGGTGGAGAATTACTAATTTTGGATCTAATTCTTCTCATGTTTTTTCTCTATCTCTCTTTGACTATTGAATTGTTGTTATATAGTATATGCCAAAATTTTGACTTCAAACGATCTTTGTGTTTTGATATGCTTGCATATATGTAAATTAGACATTATATTCATAAAAATAAAAATTAATCTTTTGTTACGTCCTTTTTTTAATACCCAAGCATTCACTTGAAGTCAAAAACTAAAACAAAACTAATATTTAATGTATTCCACATATATGGTGAAATTTGGGAAATTAGTTTATTTGGCGAAGTTCTAGCAGGTCGATCATATTAACTAGACTCACTTAAAGACAAGGAGATGGTCACCGAAAAGTAATTGAAAAAGTCAAAGTTAATCTATCAGAAGCTTGTGTTACTTACGTAAAACAAAACTAATGGATTCAATTCTACTGGGAGATTGTGGACCAACATATCATTCATCGTTAAGTTATCAAATACATTCACACTTTCTACACATTTTTCTTAGGTCACATAACGAAAATTATGACAAAAGTTTTCTTCCCTTATTGTGATTTTCTACGTAAGACCAAAATCTATAGTTACATGTGGGCTAAGAGAATTAATAATTAGAATAAAGCTAGGCTTCAATTATTATTGAGATACGGAAAACCAGAAGGATAATAGACCAATGTAAGTTAGATAAAGAAAGGCGTCAGGTGCGCGTGCATGCAAACTAGGGGTGAGCAAAAAAAATCAAAACCGGAAAATCAAAAAATCGAACCGAAAAGTCAGTTAACCGGTTTGATTTTTCTAAAAAATTCAGTTTGGCCAAACCGAAAAAATTTTGTGGTTTCACTTTAGGTTTCGATCTGGCCATTTGAGATTCGGTTAAGTGCACAGTTAATCGGCAGTTAACCGAAACCAGAACTTACACTTTTAATAAAAGAAAAACTAAATTTTATATTGGCCAAGTGTAGATTTTATAATTATTAATGAAAAGATTAAACACTCAATAATATGCAAATTAATATTTGGTGTCCTAAATAGTTAAATTAATTAAAAAAAGGAGTCAAAATTGAAAATTAACAATTAAAATTAACGGTTAACCAGTAACCGAATGGAAAATCCGATTAGCTAAGTTTTTCGGTCCAGTTACGGTTCACATTTTGCCGAACCGATAAATTCGGTTAACCGATTTTGGGTTAACCGAAAGTTTCGGTTCGGTTTTCGGATCCCAATTCTTGCGAACCGACTTTCCAGTTAACCGATTTTCGGTTGACCGAATTTCCAGTTAACCAGTTTTGATCACCCTAATGCGAATGATATTAGCATGCCTCTATTTCACTGTTATACAAAAGGCTAAACTGAAACGTTTATGAGAATTCGGTAATGTTGCTTTGTGAAACAGTTCAATTAACGTATAAACATAAAAAGATACCAAAATTGTAGATATGAACAAGGATTGTGAAATTTTATTCCAATTTATAGATATATGGCAAAATAAACATCACAAAAAGACAAAAATACAAACAAAAACAATAGAAATCTAAAAGATTCAAAAAATTATGAACGAGACTGCCAGAACTCCCTCACCGAGCATTCCCTCGGTCTGAGAAGCACAATCCTGCTCATCGCCACGACAACAGATGCATCTCCCATGGCGTATTACTCCCATCAGCATTGCAAAGAAAGAAAAGGATGTCACATGGATCGAGAAAGCAGCAGGAGATTAAGGAGAGAAAAGGGATGAAGGCAAGGAGCAGTCGATAAAAGTGAGAGACAATGTATTGGTTGTGCGCATAAGAACCACCTATTTTTCATCAAAAAACAGTAGTATCCATTAAATTTTTGACCTTTAATGGCATTATATGCCTATTGTTTTCTCATATTTGCCAATGCCACTGTTATAATCAGTTTTCGGTTTCGGTCCAAAATGTCATCCAATTACTTGTTAATCTACGAAACCAGATAAATTTCGCATTTTAAAACTTTTTTTGTACATATATATATATATATATATATATATATATATATATATATATATATATATATATATGTGTGTGTATATGCATGTATATATATATACACATACATACATACGTACATAAATACATACATATATATATATACATTTATACATACATACATACATGCAAAGCGCGCGCGCGCGCACACACACACATATATATATGTAAGGGCCGCACCTTCGGTCTCCTACTACTAACTGTTTTAGTTGCTGAATTTACAAATCTGTGTTTGAATTATTTTTCAACAAGGGTGTTAAGTTAGCCGTGTGCGTTTTTAACGATTAATTTTATTAAAAAGAACGACTATATGATTTATGTTATTATTGACGTTACTTATTTATAAATTTATTGAATCGATGCTAACCCGGTTTTTAAAATCGTTTTCGTTTTATTTAGTCGATTCCCGAAAATCTAGATTGAAATTTTAGTTGTGGGACGTTTCAACTCGAATTTAGTCTAATCGCTAATAGGTTTGGGACTAAAACTTAGTTGAATGATGTTAATAGAGCCCTTTGACCCAAAAAAAAAGGAAATTTGATAAAAAGGGGGGGGGAGGACGTCGGGCCTGGGGAGACCCGTGAACCCCGACCCCCTTCTCTCTCTTTCTACCCGTTTGCACTCTCTCCCTCTCTCCTTCCCCAAGCTCGCTCTCTCTCTCTCTCTGGGGCCACGGGACCGGGCGTCGCTGCCGACCGCCCCCCTGTCGCCGGCGAGAGAAAGGGACAGCCGGTCCCTTCAGCCACGACGACTACCGCCCAAAAGCCACCACCATCTCAATCATCTCCTCACCTCACACACGCTATACTTGCCGGTTTCAAGCTCCAATCTACCTCCCCTGGCTGCCAGCGACCAACCTATGCCGAGGCTGAGCGAAAATCGTCCATGGCTGGGCTGATTCTGGTGCAAAGACGGCCGGACACTCGGCCGAGAATCATGCATGCGTGGTGAGTTTCGAACTTCTCTACTCCTTTAAGTTGAATCCCCACCTTGAATCCTCCTTAACCGTGCTTAAATTTCTCAAAAAAACACAAGTTAGGGTTTTTGGGTTCGGGCTAGTCGAGTAACGGCGAAGAGCAGAGGAGCATCTGGCTGTTGGTGTTCGATTTTTGGCCTCAATTCAAGCTAAATCGCGTGTCTTTAGCGTGGAATCAAGGTGGGTGCTCCTCGCCTCCTAAATTAGTATTAATTTCGCAAATGTTTTAGGGGAATTGGTCTCGCATGTCATATTAGGGCAGCCAAATTTGCTAGAAATGTGTTGCCTGAAATTGTAATTTGAGATGAATCACATATGATTAGCTTCGAATTGAATCAATTTCGTTAATTCATGCATGAGATTTAATTTCGAAACGAATTATGTATGTTTAGCTTCGATTCGAATCAATTTAGGTGAATTATACTTGAAATGTTAATTCGAAGTGGTTTGTATATGTTTAGCTTCGATTCGAATCAATTTAGGTGAATTATACTTGAAATGTTAATTCGAAACGATTTATATATGTTTAGCGTCAATTCAAACCAACGGACGTAAATTATGCCTGAAATATTAATTCGAAATGAATTATGTATGCTTAGCTTTGATTCAAATCAATTTTGTTAATTCAAGCTGAAAGTTTTAATTCGAAGTAAGGTAAGTATGTTTAGCTTAGATTCGAATTTATTTACTTAATGCAAGCCTGAAGATGTCATTCGAAATGAATTATAAACGCTTAGAATTAACGTATATATGATTAGTCGTGTCATAATCGTATATGAATCATAATCACATATGAATCATAATCATATATGAACTTCGAAATGAGTCGTAACTATTTAGAATTAACGTATAAATATGCCCATTTATTTTATAATCGTTGGTTAATTTCAAAGTGAATTGTAAGAGTTCAAAATCAACGTATATGAAAGTTTAGTCATTCCATGATCGTTTATAAACTTCGAAGTGAATCGTTTTATGTTTAAATAGAGACTTGATTCGTGTTAAACTTGAAAGGAATGAATAGTTAAGCTTGAATGGCATGAATAGGCTTAAATGTAACTTCGAATCGATACTTGTCTATTTAGTTGAATTATATTTATACAATAGCTTTAGACATAGTATTTGAATGACGAACTGAGCATGTTTACGTCCCCTAACTGCCATACATGAATGTAATCATGTTTCATGCCTAGTTAGTTTAACTTGGCTTACTAAATTAAGGTCGTATGAGTGTCTATATGTATAAATGTGTGTACGATGTAACCGTTGGTTGCAGTGCACTGGTAATTGCTAATTACTTACTCGGTAAGTTAAGCATGGGTAAGTTTATGTAAGTTTACATATTGCTTTTCAGTATATCATGATGATTAGAATGTTAAATTGCAAAATTGAAACCGAGATGGTAGTTGGATGGTTTGAGGTAGAACTATGAGTGGTTTGAGGTCTTTGTGGTACGGTGCTTGTGAGGAGGGAGCCTGGGTTGTGAATCAACCGTAATCGTGTGAATTGCGAGGCCGTGTGGCGCTCATTGTGCTGAATTGATTATGAAGTGCTTAAATGTGATACATGTGGACCCCCTTCCCTTCCGTGTCCTCAAGTTACACTATGTGTATAGGGTGAGTTTTTCAAGGAAGGATTTCATATTTGAAATGGTAATAGCCATAAATATTAGTGCATGATGGCATATTTTAACTAAACGAATACAGTTTTGGGAGTGAACCTGCTTGAACGGCGGAATCCTAAAGAGTTTTTACAAAGGCGTGAGTTGCGTGATAAATGATTTCGCTGTGAGAAGCAGCAAAATTATTAGCTGTTATGGCCCATACGCTTTAAAGTGGCTAAGATAATGTGCTTCGGACAATATGAAAAGAACGATGTTAACCTAGGGGAAGGTCCGGAAACCCTAGAGGCCCTGACGAGGGTTAATGTAATGGTCCGATATGTTATATGTAGCCATCCCGGGAGTAAGCGCTTAAGTGTGAGCGTTATGTCTCACTATGGGCTCACCCAATCAGCACCTGTGGTGATCTTATGCCAGGAGTACTTTCGTACTAAGTTAAGAAAAGCAATTGACGCTTGGCCATTTTATATGTTTTGAATGAAAGAAAGTTTTTATGGGCCCCAAGTGGCCATATGGAATGATGTATAAAAAGTTTATGAGGGTCGTTGTACGACCGTTATGAAATGAAATGTCTTTTGAAGAACAAGAGCCTCAAGAGACAAAGCAAAGCACTTTCAAGAAAAGAAGAAAAGTTTTGTGTGCATGTTATGTGCTTTTCTTATGAATGAAATATGAATGAGATTTCAAATAAGAATAAGTGAAGTAATTTCATGAAAAGAAAGAAAGATGCTTATGCAAGTCATATGAATGAAATCTAAGTAAAGTGTTATGTGAACATTCCAAGTATAACCTATGAATGAGATGCTAAGTAAGATACAATTATGAAAAGGAAAGCCCTATGGACATGTTTCACGCATACCCTATGAATGAGACTTGAAATGTGTGTGCGCCTTACACATATCATATGAATGAATTGCCAAGACAAGAATGATTATGAAATAAAAGAGATAACTTTATGTGCAAATCATATGAATGAGGTTTCGTGCATAGTTTCAACTGGAATGCTAAGAAGTTATGTTATAAAAAGAAAGATCCCTATGCTTAACCCTCGATGCTTGCTTATGTGCTTAACTGCTCGTTATTAAAGGAACTTAGTCATTAAGGGACCTAGAAATATGTTTGAGTGGTTAAGATGAAGTTTATGTTCAGCGATCCTTCCATAAGGATTTTATGAACGCCTAATATAATAGTAAAGTATGAATACGTAATTTGTGACTATTAAAGATATTACTGTCTGCAACGGTATTGGTTTTAAGGGGGTAGGGGGACACTCACTGAGCGTGTGGTTGCTCATCCCACTACTCTTTCCCCCTTTTCCCCAGGTATTCTTTATAACAGGAAAAAGACTGAATCAGCTATGACAAGATAGAATCCGTTCATGCTTGTAAGGTGCCGTTTGTGCCCATCGAAGGGATCTTACGTATTTAATAAAGTCACATTATGTATTCTTAGTTTGAAATGTTTGTAAACAGGCATGCTAAGTTCATGTAATATATACTGTTTATGAGTCGCTCTGAATGACCTTATGAGCCAACCATCTAATCAGTTAGATGTCTTTTGGCTGACGTTAGTTATATTTTGGGATGTAAACCCCAATACTCCGGTTGTGTGAACCGTTGAGTTATATCTTCCCCTTCTTCTTTATTCTTGAATTAATCTAGTTGGTGTATTCCGAGCGAGTGGCTCGTCGAGTTGTGAACTCCGGCGTGTGGCCGTTGAGCTGCTTTTAAACGTTTTACGCTTTCGTGTAATTGCAGGGATTTGTTGTAAGGCTCATAGCCTGGAAACGGCTAATTTTTAGGGGAAACTCTGTCCGTTTCGTCCCAAAATTTAGGTAGAAAGTTAAGAAAACGTAACGCTTCAGGCCGGAGGGGCTGGGGGTGTTACAATATATATA